>JAQGCH010000098.1:0-34218 GCA_034699485.1 Nanhermannia elegantula
TTATATTGAGGCTCATTATTCCATGAGTTATCTTATTATAGCTCAGTCTTTTGAGACATTATATATTCTGACAATAAACTATAATTTACTCATAACACACAATTTCTTTAAAATGTGACTTAACAATAAAATCTGATGTTCATAATAGCTTATCGCGATTATTGAAATAAGCAGGATATTCATCTTGATTTTCGGGAAATAGTGAGCAGACTCTCAAAATAATATATAGACTTCAATTAAAAATTTTAGCCTTTAATTTAAAAATTTTATTTAATTTATTTTCATTTTAAGTAAGCATAAAATTATTTTTACCTACATTTTACCTTAAGGTTCATGTACTGTTAAATAAATTACTAACAATGCAGTTAGCTTTAAATTAGTGATGAAAATCTTAATCCCAACCCCATGGGATAGGATTTGGATTAGAAAAGTGTGTGGGATAGGGTGGTGTTAAATTTATTTCAATTCATGAGATGGTATTGATAAAATTTTGAATGGAATTGTGATTGTAAAAAAGTGTGTATCATAGAATCTTTTTGGGATTGATGCTGAGTAAGTGAATACCACTTTATAACAAAGCAAAGCGTTAGAAGCAGAGAAAAGTTACATGTAATACATCAAATCCAATAATTAAATACTTTAAACATATCATTAAATTATATGCAAGTGATTGAAAATTTAGCGTAAAATTGCACTTAATGGAATTATTTTCAACTCATGTCATGGGATTGGGTAGGATTCTAAAATTTTTTAATGGGATGGGTTTAGGATAGAAAATTATAATATTTTTCATCACTACTTTAGATATAAAATTTTAAATAATATGCATTTTAATATCATTTAAACATCATTTGAAATGCAATGCGATTCTTATTAACTTCGAATTTTAATCATTGAAGAATTTTATACTTACCGGTAACTAAAAATTATTCAATTTTCAGTTATAAACAAAATTCCAAAATTCTTGGAATTCAAGAAATAATCGAAACTATTACAAAAGTGGCTGAATTTCAAATTAGAAAATATTTTTAGACTTTGTATTCTACAGTACAAGAGAATTATGCCATACATTACTGTAATGTTCTGAACTGTTGATATATTTGATTCGATAAAATCAAGCATTTTATTTGTATATATAGTTAAGCTTAACCCTTAAGTTCAAATGAAGCGTTTCTTCGGATCTATTATTGACTTTCCTCACTTTCAAAGATTATACTTAGGATTCAGTGATGTCATAACAAGCATCCAATTTATTTTAATTACAGTACAAAAGTATTTGCTTGGAATAAATTTTCTTTTTCTAAATCATTTTTCTTATTAGCTCTGAATGGGAGTCAATTACAAATTCAATGGTTTGTTCCAATATTTTAAGTTCAAAATCTTATCCCATTCTTACTCGAATTTTATTATTTATTAGAAAAATATGAATAAATATTTTTAATTAAAGGCTATTGTGTGGGAATTTACTGATGGAATGTTTTATTTACTAATGTTTTCTTTTTCATAATTCATGAATGTTTGAGTCGTAATTTCCATTATGTTAATTAAATTTTAATATTTAACTCAATTACATTCACAGCACTTATACGCTTATGAGTTAGCATTTTCTTATTTTTTTTATTATGGCAATTGCTATGCTTTTATTAGTAAATTATATCATTTTTATAATAGTGTTTTGGTGTAAACTTATTTTCAGATCTTTTTAGACACTGTTCGCTTTTTTGTGACTAATATCGCTCTGAGTGGAAATAATAAATAAATTACATTCTAATAAACAAAGCACATGAGTGACAAAAAGAGCTAACAGTATCTCAAGACTTTTGAAAATAAGTTTAGTATTTAAATACAAACTTATAAGAACTATAATATATGAAATCAAATTCTGTATATAACTCGATGTTTAGAATTAGAGCTCACAAGTGAAAAGTTAAAGTTTTTACTTATATATTTATAATAAAGTTTTATTTCTATGATTTAATAAGATTCTTGACCTATACATTATTTATTTTACATTATATAATAACTTGTTTTTAACGGCTTACTTTTCAATAATGTAAACCTATTGTAAGATCTGAGTCTTAGGTTTACCTCAACCTCAATGTTTGGATGAAAGAGAATAAATAATAAATATTGTATACAAAAGGACATCGATTTTATCGATCTTTCTTTGAAATGAACTAAAATAGTCTGAAAATATAGAAGAGTATGTTTATCCATTACTTTTTTAATAGTTATATTTTTTTTAATTTAATGAAATAAAACTAATTTTCAAAATTTAAATTATAAGTTATAATTTGTAGTGTCGAGTCTTTACTGCAAAATAACAAATAAACTCTGAAATTGATTGAATTTAACAGATTTTAACAGAATGTACAGAAATGAGTGTCAAACTTCTAGAAATAATCTTTTTATGAGAAAATTTCTAGAAATGTTGATTTTTAGTTGACCCCTCCCCCTATCACAATAGAGACAAATCACAGAACAATTTTTTCTGGTAATTTTATTGACAATTTTAGATTTAGGATTCTTGTGAAATATGAAAGAAAAACAAAATTAGGTTTTAATCCAACTTAAACAATATATACTTGTCCATACTCCTCAACTTATATACCTACCCACTTTTGCTTACCCGCTACGCTACCCGACGCAATCGCCCACGCCTACACGTGGTTATCCCTGTAAAATTTTCACTGGTTCAACATGGGCTTCAGTGAGATCTCCTCTCATTAAGAAGTTGGCTGAAGAAAAAATGCTTTTGTTTGCTTTTGAGCGCTTGCCTTAATGTTTATTTTAATGTTTAAATATAAAATAGCACTTATTTTATTATTTGCATTAACAAACTTTTATTTACATTAACTTGAAGTCCATAAAAAAGAAAATTTCTCAATTTTTGAAGAGAAATTATCTCTCTTTCAAATTCACATCACTAACAGAAATTCAATAGATTTGATTCATTTAAATTCTGTTCAATTTTTAGATATTAATTATAAATTGTAATTAAGCTGCAAAAATGTTTTAGAGGTCAAGACTGATAACTGTACTTCACAGTATTTTTTAAGTCAAAAGTTCTGAATTGTATTTTTTAAACTTCTTAAAAAACTATTGTTTTATTGAATTTCCTGAACGTGGAAATGAATCTTCTACTGGAAATTGTATCAAATCAAATGTTCGATTGTTTGAGACTTTTCTGATAAACAGATGTTCAAATTCGTATAAAATAAAGGCTCAAAACTGAAATTTAGATTTTCAACTCTTTAGCTCTAATCTGAATGCTTTCTTCTATTGCTGTAATTCAATTATTATTTTCCATCAGAATAGGACTCAAATAAAAAGTTAAATAAATTAATTTGAAAAGTTTAACATTTTTAGGAATGTTCTGCTAAAACATTTTTATCAAAACACTTAAGGATCTAAACATTTCAGTCTATCATTTCTTGTTTTGTTTAATTTAATTAAAGCCATTATTTCGAGTCATAAAATATTACTTATTATATAATATTCATAACGAAAATATTAAAACCTGATTGAAATGATGTCAGTTTAAAATAATTTCTCCTATAGTTCTTTATTTAAGTCAGAGTTTTGATGAGTTTTTTAGCAAAAAACTTTCAGTTGTTGTAAAAAACTCAACTTCTGCTCTTCATATAGAAATTTTTCAGTTATATTAAATCAATATTTACTGAGGTCTACATATTAGACACGAGGGAGTTCTTTATCATTTTCTCAAAAACTAAGGTTTCAAAACATGTAGAATTGTTAGCAATTTTGTTCACCTGTTAATAATTATCTTATTTATGAAGAAATTATGGATTTATATAATAATTAAATTATTGGTTCTTTAAGTATTTACATAATAGAATCGTAAACAAAGCATATTTTGATGCATTTATTCAAAATAATGACAGCAAAAGCTATTATAGCTATGAATTTTTTGTTGAATAACAAACATGTCATTCAGAATATTATTCAAATGTTTTGCATTTTTTTTTAATTAAATTTTTGATATTTCTGACCTAATTATGATATTTAGTATTGCAATGTTCACAGTTTTCTTATCTTATTTGCTCTCATTCTGAAGAAGCTATTAAATTAATAGTTTCTTGAGCTTATACTAATAATATTACTGCATTTCAATCTGTATTGAGAGCCAAATAAAGGAAATGATCTGAAATGACTTAATCAATAGAAATTATCATAATAGAGATTATCTTTTATCAAATAAATTTCTTTTACAGAATAATTCAGCTATTATTCACTTTAAAACACAGAGAAATGAGCTTTTTTTGAAATATTTACCATAAATTAGCCCAAAGCTATTTTAAATATATTTCAAAGGATATGCTATTTATACAAATAAATAATCTATGATAATAAATAAGATGACAGCTATTATAAGCTCTAAATTGTAAAAATGTGTTTTAAATAAAAATATCACTAATTTGTTGCAAGTGCAGCTCTGTTTCTACGAACAATTAATCAATTCAATTATTTAACCGTCTAATTAAGCTTTGAATTTAATATTTATTTATAGCTATATTGTCTATATTCTCAAAAAACTAGCAGCCTGAGCACAACAGAGATGGCCAAGAGATGTGGGGGTAGGGTGTAACCCCCCCCCCCCCCCCAAGGCTCCGAAATTTTACCTTGGTCCCCCTTTGATTTGTAGACCACGGATTTTTTAAATTTTACCATGGAAGGGGACACCAAGATAAAATTTTGAAAAACTCAAAGGGGAGACTAAGGTAATTTTTTTTAAAAATAGTATCCCTCTGGAGCTTCATACCTTGGCCATCTCTGGAACACAGGCTGAGCCTGTGAACTTTACTGCACTACTTTTGTGTTCAACTTTTCCTCAAAAATATCATGAAGACGTGCACTTATTTGTCCTTTAGGACAATTTATATGAAAAACATTTTTGACTAAAAAACTAATGGACGCCAATCTATACTTTTTTATTTACTTAAAATACTGAGGGCCCGAACCCTACCTGGAATCCCCTTAGCGAACAGTGTACTGTATGTTATAATGAATTCAAGTGAAATTTTGATTAAAGGGTGAACAAAATAATTAAATAATTTTATTTTATAAGCTGAAAGCTTTATAAATTTACTATAATTTGATTCTTGAATTGCATTCCCAATTCTGGAAAAAGTTGTTTCACGATTTGAACAATTTCTCCATTGATTTATAGATATCGATAATTTTGTTTCAAAAACATGCTTTTAAATAAATCGCTGACTTATTTTTGTAAGCTATTCATGTGTTTAAAAATTTATTTTATTCAGAACTATGCTCTAAAATATTGATAAATAAAGTTCAAGAAATATTATTCATTGAAATCGATAAAACATTACTTATACTGTTTACTGTTTCTAAAATCAAAATAAACTTCAGGCCATTTTCAACAAATATTGAAAAGAATTTGTTCTTTAATAATATTCTTTGACCAGAATCTAATGACTAATTTGTTCAGAAGCCCGGAGCTGACCAGATGTTAAGATTCGTTATAAACTAGATTTTAGAATTTTTTTCATCAATTCTACAAAATATAAAAACCAAACATTCAAAATATTATAGGAAACAAATATTATCATTGTTTTCTATACGATAACATTGAAATACAATTTATTTTATGCTTTATACTGAATAATAATAGTTTAAATAAATATAATCCTGTATATAAGGTGTGAGGAGAGAAACGCGGAAAATGTTTGAGAAATAATAATTTTAAAAATACAATAAATAATTTAATCAAAATTTAACTATTATTAAAGGGTTTATAATAGAAAAAAATGAAGTAAAAAATTTATAGATTGGACGTTCAGATGAGCCGCCAGAGGCATTTTAGTCAAGAGACCATATCATGTGATTTTTAATAAGCTCCGCCTACTCAGAATCAGGATTTAAGTGAAGTTTGCATAAATGGGCGTGTCTTGTAAACGAATGGGCGTAGCTCAAATTTTCCTGATATTTCGATTAATGTTAATGAGTACAATCGATTTAAGTCATAACTGAATTTTTATAATTCCGGGCCCTTGTATTCCATCCAAGGTATTAAAATATCCATAGAATTGCCAAAGGTCTAAGAGAGGTCTCTTGACTAAAATGCCTCTGGCGGCTCATCTGAACGTCCAATCTGTAAATTTTTTACTTCATTTTTTTCTATTATAAACCCTTTAATAATAGTTAAATTTTGATTAAATTATTTATTGTACTTTTAAAATTACTATTTCTCAAACATTTTCCGCGTTTCTCTCCGCACACCTTACATATAGTTGATTAGATGCCACTCTCCGCGGAATTTTATTTTGAGAAACGATGGCTGGCGTGAAAAGAGAATCTTTAAGACAAACAAATGAAATCCAATTTACTTTATCGCAAGCGATTCCAGTCACTTATCAATAGATAAAAATAGAGATAGATATAAATCAAATCAAATCTTATTCATTCATAACATTTAGATTGAATTGCAATAAACTAAAGTAAACCGTTAAAAAATTTAGAAAAGTTGTTTGAAATGTCATTATAATCGCATACAATTGATTTTATTTTTCTTTAAAAGTCAGCTAAAAATTATACAAATTAATTGTATGAATAAATAAAATTTTTTACAAAATTAACCACTGAATGAATTATTCCACCCATTTTTAAAATTAGAAATTTTAAACTAAAACTTAACTTTATTGAAATTAAAAGTATTAAATTAAAAACTTTTAAAAATGTTTTACATACACGAGTGTTACAGTACAGGTAAAAAAGATAATCATTGAGTATAACTTTTTGTTTCGTAAATAAAACTTTTGATGAATGATAAGAGTAAAAGTGATACTTTACATCTGCTTTACATAAGTGTTACCTATAATACTTTTATAAATAAAATTAGCATCAATCCATCAATATTAAAAGTAATATTTATAGTACAGGTAAAATACGAACAAAATATAATTTTATTTAATTGTAAAAACTACTGCATACACTTTATTCTAATTTAAGAGTCCAGGAGCTATTTAGTATTCCCTCATAACCCTATTGAAGTTATGCAAATTACTGTAATTACTAATTAGAGCTTATCAATGAAAAGCTATTCATTATACTTTTGGTAATTAATTGGATAAATATTTAAATGCATTAATCAATATAGAAATGTATACAAAATTTTGATTTTAACAATTTGTTAAAAACTAATATACTTATAAATGAACTAAATTTCTAATACCACTGAACGTTTTTGGAAAGTTTAATCTTTTATAATAAAAGGTTAAGTTACACATTAGAGTATATAACTATATGACACAAAAACGCAAACTTTGTCAACAATTGACTTCGATGATGAATACAAAGGCATTGATTTATATGTTCAAATATTGCGATTGATCTTCAAAGTTAAAGTTAAATCGATTCAGAAATTGAAACTCATTATACAAATCTTTTTTTGATATTAAAAAAGTCTTGAGCTATAGCTTTGCTTTTACATCATCTGATTGTATTGATTTATACTTAAAATACAATTTTGTATGAGATACCAAATTGGGTTAAACCTATCGGAATGTCAATTTGTATTAATCCTTGACTGAATGACTTAAACTCTAAAAAGCTCTGTTCAATATATGACTCCATCATCCAGAGCCCAAATTATCTAAAATCTAATTTTCTGGCTCTGATCTGAAACATAAAATGTTAAAATGAAACTGAAATGGTTAAAAAGCTTTAAAACCAACGGCACTTTTTGTAAATTAGTAATACCAAAGCTTAAGCTGATTCACAATTATTACATCTATTCTTCGTGTCTACCGAAGTAATGAGAATAAATGAGTTTTGTAGGAAACAAGAAACAAAATAATTGAAGTTCATTTTTGTTTTCATTTTATCAGAGAATAGGTCTGTAGTTAAAGCCATAGCATTATCCTTACCTTTTATGCATTTATCATAAGTTGAATGTAAAGATTAAGTGGAATTTTGAAGTAGGAATTTGGACCAATCTTTTAGAAGCGAATTGTTCTTGCAATCAATCGAATTACATTACCATCAATCGATCGTTAGATACCAGTACTGGTATCTCATATTAGTCTGAATCACTATAAATGATATATTTAGCTATACAACTCAATTCAACACTTTTCTGCATCTTTATTAATGGACTACAAAGTGTAGAAACGCCTCATCTCACACTCTATATATGTATAAGCAGTACCCTTAAAGTAGTCCAACTTAAGACCTAACTTTTTACTATTTTCCTATAACTTTATATTAAACTAGATTTTTCTTAATGTTACAAAGAGACCAAATTTGCCAATTTTCAAGATATAATTTGCACTCAACTTATCTTATTATAAGTTGTCTTACAAGTTATCTTATTATTAATCAAACCATTCAGATTTCGAGACATCTAATCTGAAAGTTATGAATTCAAATATCATAGCTTTACAAAGTTTAATTTGATGCATAAAAATGAATTCGATACCAATTCTTAAATTTTTGTCTTTCCGCATGTTTTCCTGTTTGACAATAATTTAAATTTTAAATTCTCTGAAAGAAGATTCTCAGTTAAATCTAGACTGAGTTATGCTTTTAAGTTTAGTCCATGCAGTAATAGATATGCAGTAATTTTATAATAAGAGATACCCTAAAATCCCATAGACAACGCGCACTCATAGATAACGCGCATCACTATTTTCTTAAAATTTTCACTTTATTATTAGATAACTCTCCCTTTATAACGCTTTATGCATAACGCGCACCCTTCATTTTCTCAAGATTTTCACTTTTTATGTTAGATAACGCGCGCGGTGTCTATGGGATTTTAGGGTACATTATATAAATAAATAAATAATTTAGTGCCTATTGCTTCTATATTATTTTCAACTCAATATAAAAATTAGATATTAGCTAAATACTTTTCTTTGAGAATAAATTCTCTTTTATTGAGCAAACACTAAACTGTGATTTTCCATAGATTTGCAATTATATGCTAAGCAAATATTGTTAAGCGACGACAAGTACTGTGTAATCATCACTTTATTGTAGGAATTCTGAGCTATAAAAGAGGCAAATTCTTAGCTGAATTTTTAGCTTAATTTATATTTTATTTGAGGTTAAATTTTTAATTATTTCATTTGATTAAAATTATTAATACTGCTACTAATAATCATGCATTTCAGAGATGATCAAGGTATCCAAAATTTTCAAGATGCAGGTGGGGTCCGCTTAGAAAAATTCTAAAAACCCATAGGGAATACCTTTTACATTGACTTTCAAGAGCTTTGGTGGGTATATACTGCCTACATACTACTCTTGGCCATCACTTATGCATTTAAATGAAATTTAACAATTCATTCAATGTTTCTAAAAATAAAAATTTGTTCTGAAATAAAGAAATAAAATATAAACATTACCATAAAATGAATATTTTATAATCTTTCAAAAATGAGACTCATATTTAATCTGTCGGTCGGCAAAAGTTTAGGCCAACTGAGAAAATGATGATAAAAAACTACACAATTGCTAAACAATTGATACTATATTGCAGCTATAGTAAGGCTGAACGTAAGTTTTGATAATCAATAAAGCGATGTCTTAGAAAAGAGTTATTTTATGTCAAACTTTCTTTTGTCAAAATGAAATATCTTAACTTTCTTTAATTAGTTACAATTTTGCAAACAGATTAATGTATAAAAGTTTCTTATTTGATAAATCGACATATTTTCCTTATTCATTCTGAAAGTTAATAATATCGTTCAAATGATGGCTTTGATAAAAATCCAGAAACAGTATTGCAATTATTTTGTTTGTTCGCAAATACAAATACATCTACGACTACATTACTGTAAAGAGTAAAAGGATAATAAAAGTAGAAAAGCTCTATATTTGGGCATTTATTATACTCAAAAGATTATAATGTTTGTCTAGTAGTTGGTCGTATTATTCAATTTGAGTTCATCTGCTGCCGTAAAGTTTATTTTAATTCTAAAATAATTGAATTTCTCGGCCCAATAAAATGTTATTTTCCTTTAACATGAAAAATAAAAAGAGTTAAATTAACAAATTATAGTACTTCTGCATTAAACTGGATTATCAAAGTCTTGGCTCACATTTATTAAAAGCATCTCAAGTATTTCGTAGTACACTCTTATTGAACTTGTGATTGCAACAATTTCATTGAAAAAGTAGCTCATATTAATTGCCTTCAGTTTATAGTGTCTTTCAAGTAAATATATCAATTACTTTTTCATTGATTTCAAGAGCAAAGAAGTGATTCTTTGGTTTCTTTTCTAAATATCTATAGAAGAACTTAATTCAACAGAGAAACAGTTTAATTAAATCATTCATTGAAGTGTTGATTACTTGCTACATACTTTTGGTTACTATAAATTTTAATTATTCAATTTGAACTGGTACTGTACTGGTACAACTGTTTTAAAAGCCATGACAACAATTACTTTCAATTTTTAACTATTTTTGCTGAACTTTATAAGAGTTACGACAGAACATAAGAGTTAATGAAATTCACTTTAAGTTAATGAAAACTATTAAAAAGAAGAATTAGCTCTCATTTTGGGAACTATTATTTGAAATTGTATGAACACTATTTGAGGTTTCTGTCGCCTAAAAATTCTATTACTAACAATTAAATCGTAAATTGAGTTATTCATTACTAAAATCTCAAATCTGAGTCTTGAAACCTCAAAATCATTAATATTTTAATATTGATTAATAGAACATTAAAATTTTTATAAAACAAAAATAATTATTTTTACACTAATCCTTTCCTAAACCCTTAGATTTAACCGATATTTAAAAATTATTTTGATCACGATTTAGTTTTGAAAATATTGGCAATACTATGATAAAAAGTTTTAAGTTTTTGTTTGATATTTTTTCAATTGATTATAAAAACACTATGGCTAGAGATGTGAATTGAATGTAAAATATTGACACGCCGTATGATTTGACTCAATTCCGTAAATTGTATGCTTCTTCATATTTTAAAATGTAATGCAGATCATGAAACAAATTTAAGCTTAAAATGAGTAAAGACTTGATTTACATAATTTGGAAAAATATTTAAAATGCATACATATTTGCCTATTTTGGATGACCAAGTCCTGTATTTACATATTTTGGTATATACTGTATGTACAGTAACATATTTTATTCTATACAGCAGTGCTGTGTTAAAATTATAATTCAAAGCATAACATAACTACTAACTTCACTATTTATAGTATTTATTTAATATAATATAATTTAATATTAATTACTTTTGAGTGCAGCTCTTATAGTACTGTAAGTATTAATTCAATGATATCTATGAGTTTTCAGGATATGTTTGTAACTTATCTGATTGGCTTATCATCTTCTATATAATATCGACAGAAATATGTTTGTCTTTCTAAATAAGCGAATATTTGCACCATAGAACCGAACCAATGGTATATTCTGAGTCAGTAACATCTGAAATTCGGTCACTGGCCTTTCAAAATGACCAGTGGCCGAGTTTCCGAAAAATGGCTACACACCAATGATTTTCTTTGGGAAATTTTTTTCTAAATACTAAAGGTTACGCCACCAATGCTTGGGGTGAAATAAATATTTTCCTCTGTTCTTCTGAAGAGCCAATATCTAGTTATATTATATGTATTAACTCAAATATAAACTTTAACCTTCATCTCATATTTTTGAACCAGTAAATCGACTCCTTTTTAACAATTCACAAGTCTGTATAAAGTTACATAACAGTACAGTAATGTTTTTGTGAAAAGTACACAGAAATGTATATTACTGTAAAAAAGGAATGATTTTTAGAATCAAAAATTGCTCAAAAATAGGCTCAAAATCGTGAGAAGAATTATAAGAATTATTTAATACTTCAAAATCAATATTGTTTATGTGACAACCAGTGTATTATAATTTCAATATATTTTAAGGGAATTACAGCATAACTATCAGTTAAATTGCGTTTCGCAAAATGCAATGTTAATTAAAGAATTCTTGTATTGTTGATGACGAGGGCGTAAATTCAATTACTTTTTGAGACATTTGAAAATATTATTTATAGTTAATTAAAGGACTTTTAAAGTGTAAATTTGTTTATATAAGTATTTGAAGTACAAATACAAATATGCAAAAGATCTGATTAAAACGGATTAAAATTATAAAAATGTTTTGATTTCCTTATATATTGATAAGTTAGAGATCGCAGATAAGCATCTCTCAGATCGCATGATAAGCATATAAAAGAAGTGATCACTGATCACTTCAAACTCACATCTTTATGCAGAGCTACACATTTGTTGAGCTGAATAGAAATACAAATTCAGAATACAAATTATTTATACTAAACTTGTGATCGTTTAAATGAAATTCACCAAAAATCTCACTCATATTAATGTTATCTCTTTTGCAATTCAGCTCATCCCTATTCTGTCTACTTTTAAGAGCAATTTAGATGACATGACATTATTATTAAGTTTTTATAACAGAAAGCTATCAAATATGTGAAATTGGAAGCATTTTTAGTGATTCGTTAACTTAAAGAAAAGTGATAATAAGTTTAATTTTGTAAAATATATGAGAAATAAGTTTAAAATTAATATGAAATTTAAATAAATAAAAAAAATATTTAATTATTAAATTATTAATTTAAATCAAATCAAATATTTAACTTTTATTAAAGCTATAATTTAAATGCTTGTTTACATGGGGTTTACATTGTGCTAAAAATTGATTGAGGTTGAAAACAAAGTTTTATATTATGAATAATTTATTCGAAATATGATTTATAAGAGAGTTAAAAAATCAGTTTTTGATATAACACAATATAGTAACTTATATTGAGAGTATATTAAGCATAAACAGATTGTAAATCAAATGTCAAATAGTCAAATACTTGAAGACAAGAATATTTCTCATTTGGTTGTATATTAATGGATATATTTGTATTGTACCCCAATATTAATGTAGGGCAGACTTTTATGCATCACTTCACAAATATGAATGAATGTTTGGATCAGTGAGTGAGTTAACCGATTTCTGAGTGATCTTAACCATTATGAAGAAGTACATGGCTTTCATTAGGATCTATAAAATATCAGTTATTTGAGTGAAAACAGTTTCTTTACTTGAGCATAAAAATAAAATATATATTTACTGTTAAAGACTTCTGAAAAATACCACTATTTTAAAATCTATAGCATATACTTAAGTGTATAGCATTTCTTTTGGCAGACTTTACTTTCAAAACTCACTGAATGACCAAATGATGATTTTGAAAAAATGTAACTTTGAAAATGAGCTTATTTAGAGTTCATTCAAATGATAAGAACTAAATCACTTCAAGATTCAAATGATAACACGAGAATAATTAGATAAAGAGCATGTTTATCATAAAAGTCGATAGTACTTGCTTTTAAAACTGATTATACATATCTCACGCAGACACATTTCAGTGAAAAAAAGTTTATTAAAACGTAATTTTTCAAACTTTAATTGATTAAAAGTTTAAGCAAATAATGGAAAAAACATTTTCAATAGACTTATTTTATACCCTGAAAAGCAGACTTTTTATCTCTTTGCAGATTTTATTTGGCATCATTTGTACAGTACTTAGCAAATGAGTTTGTAACTTAATAGAAATCAATAATTCAAATAATTTGTAATCTCAATATATTTTGAAAATGGTATTAACATTTTGTAAAAATAAATTAAATAAAAAGATGCAGTTTTAAATCAATTTTTTTGGATAAACCAAACAGAATATTCTCGAAAATCAAAGCATTAAAAATTTAAGATGCTTTCTATGCAATGAGAAAAATCAGAGTTTACATAATATTATATATATCCAGAGCTTATGTTTTCTAAACTATTTATACTGAATCAAAGCAGTGATGGGCAACACATTTATCCGAGAGGCCACAAGAAACCAAACTTTTGCCGAAGGGCCGCAAAAAATTTAGTTTAAAGTGAAATATACTGCAAATTAGCTAATTTATCGATTTTCAAGTTGCCGTTGCCGGCTTAGTCTCTACCTCTGTTAAGCACTGTTTGGCACTTTAATCATGTCAAGTATACAATTATTGTATTATTATCGTAGTCTCTAATTATTAGCCCTAAATTTTGTAAGACTTTTTTTTAAACAAAATTCGAAATGACCTCTACTTTCCCATTGTCTAATAAAACTGCAAAAAATCTATCGACGGGTCGCCAGTTGCCCATCGCTGAATCGAAACCATCAAACTATAAAACTTTCTATTTATATATAATTTTAAATCATTTTAGATTAAAGAATGAGAAAACATAAATATTTACTTAAACTATATGTGAAAAAAATAAAATTAAAGAAAATAAACAATGTTATGAAAATTTAATATCTTTCCTGAATTAGAGTTTTATTCCATTGATATAAGTTTAGTCGGCTTTCATTTGATTTTATTTTAGATATTACTATAAAAATAAAAAAAACTAATCATAAAAGATTCTGTTTATGAGAGATCATAAACTAAAGAATATGTATATTTGTATGATTGATAGCGGAATTAATGGCAGTGACACACATATCAATGCATTGAATATCTAACATTCAAACGCCTTTTTCTATATCAAAGTCAAATATAATAGAATGGCTGTGAAGTTGAAGCATTCGATCCTATTTTTGAAATAAAATTGCTTTCAAACGATTACATTTAAATTGCTTTCTTAATAGACTTAAATATTTTACACTGAAAAATGAATGTGATTTATGTTACAGATCAATGTCATTGAGATGTCTTATGGCTTATGAATTTCTCATTAGAATACTTTTTGTTCTTTGTCTTTTGAATTAAAATGAGTAAAACTAAAAAATTTGGATTCAACTTAAAAAAAAATATGAAAATGAGATCATAAAGTCAATTAACATTTTACTTTACTATTAGCATAATGTCAACAAATACTAGTCTTAAGAATATTGTTCGTTATTTGCATTCCGTCCAAAAAAATGAATAAATTAAGATTACATTAAATATTACATAAAATGGAGTTCTAAAAGCCTAGTATATTATGAATGTCTATGCTATACTAGAATTACTTCTAGTAATATATTTCAGGTTTAATTTTA
Organism: Nanhermannia elegantula; assembly: GCA_034699485.1. Lineage (NCBI taxonomy): Eukaryota > Metazoa > Arthropoda > Arachnida > Sarcoptiformes > Nanhermanniidae > Nanhermannia > Nanhermannia elegantula. The sequence continues at coordinate 15,092 of JAQGCH010000098.1, forward strand.
GTTAATTGCAAATATGACAAAATATTTGAAATTACAAAAACCTTATACTTATTGATAATTTAGAAAACGGTCTCTAGAATTGAGTTCATAATTTGCAGAAACTATATTAAATTATGACTTAATTATAACTTTTAAATCATGTATTAATAACATAAAGATTTTCTCTACATTTTATATCTAAAAATTTTTTTTTGAATAAATATTTTCAAAGGTAGTTGCCGTAGCTAGCAGTGTCGTAGCCAGAAATTTTTGGTTGGGGCAGACATAGGAAAATTCTAAGATTTGATAACTTTTGAAATTGCTATAGACCTACTCTTAAATGTCTGAAAATGTTTGGAGGCAGAGGCCCACTGACCCCTAGCTGGCTACGGCACTGCATTTCAGTATAACTTAAATGTAAAAGTTTCACTCAATAGCACTTAATTCACTACTTTTAGAAATAAATACTGGAAAGGTTTCACAATATTTCTAATATTGAATGAATATTTTGCTGAAATTTTCTATTTTAATAATTTTAGAATTAAAGTATAATTAAAGTATAATTTATAATAAGTTTTTATGAGTATTATATGGTATCTGTTTAGTATAGTTATAATAAAAGTTATAAAATTTGATAATAATTCTCTGTATTTTTAAAATATTATTATCTATTGTAACGGTCAATATAATCTCAAATGATATGACCAAAAATCAATATTTTTGTGTAAAGAAAGAATAATCCAAAATTTAATTTATAGTATTGTTTTTTGTCACTCCATATAATATTAAACGTTTGTCGGAAAAAAGGTGGATGCGTTTTTTTCGAGGCGAGCCAGTGCAGAGCGTTTACCAAGCGTTATGTCCAGAGTAACGCAAAATAGGCTAAAAATAAGTTAAATTATCAAATAGAGAAACAAACCCTTAAAGTAATTCTCAAATTATCAAAAAATAATCAAATGAGTAATTTTTAATTATCGGAACTTTTTTCTCAACTGTGATACTATCAATTGCCAAAAATATAGCTTACACTCTATAAAGGTATTGAATCATTGATTGTTTGGTCATTTGATTATCTGTTTGATAAAGAATTACTATAAGGGTTTGTTTCTCTATTTCATAATTTAACTTATTTTTAACCTATTTTGCGTTACTCTGGTTATGTGATTCAAGTTCAATTTTTTCTCTATTTTCAAAAAATTGTCTAAGTAAACCATTAAGGTTTTCACATCCATTCACTTTTTTGTACACTCATTTTTGTCCCAGCTTTTAAAACAGAATAATTCATAAATATCTACAAAAATTGATATTTTTTAAAAAATTTTAAAAATTATACTGTATTAAAAATTATTATTAAGACTTGACGCTCGAGCGTCCGCTCGCGCTCGACACCGTGAGTCAAACGCTCGAGCGTTTAACATCACTACTTATAATTTAATTTTGAATAAAATAAATATTAGGTAAACATTAAAAATAGTGAATATATTGAATAATAGAATGAATACAAATAAATATTTAAAAAATTCTTTATTTATTATTATTCTCAATCTCTTATTTATAAAGAAGGAAATATTGTGATAAAAAAACTCTTTAAGGGGCAGAACCATAAAATTGTTTAATACTTTCAATAAAACTTAATTTTAAAAAAATTTCCTTTAATAAATGTGAAAAACTGTATTGAGATAAATATTTATTATTTAATGGCAATTCTAAACATTATTTAAGTTTACATCATTTCATATCTGAATATTGTATATATAATTTATTTTTGAGGTTTTTATAAAACTTGGTGAAAGTTATGGCTTTCATTCATTCAAATATGAATTCACATGAAAAGTACTATCAGAAAAAGTATCGAATGCTTTTCCAAAATTAGTAGAATAAGTTTTTATGGCATCAATAAATAAATTCTCCTACTCTAAATTTTCCGAAAATGGTTTATGTCTATACGTCATGTCTAGATAACTAATGCAATGCATTTGATATCAGTTTTTTATCTTTAATAAAGCCTCCTTTGATCCAAAAAAGTATTTTAGAGCATCGCTTTATACTTATAAAAAATATCAATTTTTTTGGAATAAAATATGAAAATCAAGTTAATGATTATGGGATATGAGCAAACATAATACATGAATATTCATGAAAGCAGGTGATGCACTCTTATTAGAATAGGAATTGCTTCGTTATAGACAATAAACGAGATTTTTGTAAAAGTTTTTTTATAAATAATGGAAATAACTTCCTCTATATTTAATCATAAATTCAAAAATGAAAATTAGTTTGAAATAAAATTGTCTTTTAAATGAAATTTAATTTATTATTAATTAACTTATCATAAACTATTCATATTTATTATGCAATTAATAATCAAAATGTTAATTTGCTTTAAGTAATCAATCGATGTTCTCGAATAAAATTAAATTTTAGGAAAAATTTTGAATCATTAGTGTTTTATTGAAATCATATACAGAAAGTGCCAAAAGATAAACCAAATGTGAAATATCATTAAATCGCAATTTAGATACTCAGAAAAATGATAATTTATTAAGTCATGGAATAATGCTATTATCCTAACTCTGAAGTCTATTAATTATCGTTCTTAGTATTATTTCTAATCTGTATCTAATCAGATCAATAGTCACTCGAAGAATGCCTGACTTACTCATTATTCTACTCTTAATTATGTGTATCGTAAGCTGAATGAAATTTAAGAGAATTATTTCAGAAGCGCGTGCATTAAAAAATGAAAGGCATTAAAATAGTCAATAAGAGACATACAGAAAATTAATTTGAAAGACAAAAGGATACATTCTTTTAAATAGTTGGGAATCATTAAGAGTACAGCAATCAATACTATAACGCTTCCTAAAAAACTTAGAGAACAACTAAAACTACTTTAGTTAGTCTTACTTTTGGATCGATAGTATAATTTACATTAGATTTCATGTGCAGCAAACCATATCAAAGCAGTACCTTTTGCCACAAGTATGTCATATATCATAAGAAATAATGTCTTGGAATGTCTTCAAATTTTGAGCTCAGACTATTTGGACTCTGAAAATATTAAAATAGTATTTCAACAATAAAGCAAAAAAGTATAGGTTGTTAAATTTAATGATATTTGTGTTCTACAGTTGAGTAATTCGCGCAAAAGATACTGCTATTGAAAAAGTTGCTAAAGAATAGCGTAATAATCGGAAATTTAGTACCACTTCGTAAAAGTTGTATAAAATGATAACATTTTGTATAAATTTCTATAATTTAATAAATAAATATTAGACACTTAATAGTTCTGCGAAAATTTGCTAGTTTTGGGTTTAAGAGAAATCTAATCTCAAAAAACAGTTTAATATTTATTAAGATTACACACTTCAGTAGAAATAACCATTACTCATGAGTTTGTGTTGTGAAAGCTTTTTCATGGTTAACATAACATTTTGATAATATTTAGAACTTATAAATAAATTCTATAACTGTAAGGATATTTGAAATTAAAATCTGCGAATTATTCTGAAAATGTGTGAACTTCAAAAAATTGATGGAATATTAAATCAAATGATATATTAGATTCAGACCCAAATAACTTAAATGAAATGTTTACAATTTCAAAGTTAACTTCAAAAGACAGCAAAAGGTTTTGGACCTACCATTTAAAACTGGATATAAATGCAAAAAATTCTTATAATACAAGATTCTTAGTTACAGCTCAGATAGTAATGCACTTCACTAGTGATTGAGTAATCCAGATTTGTCTCAGCACAAGTACCAAACTCTAAGCAAATTGACAGGTGGACTGCCATAACTCTAGCATGGGTTGTAAGCATGTTTAGATGGTTAGTCAGAGTTTCCCATAAAGCTTAGTGTGAACTTTTTACATCAGTTTTAGACTAAAAGTAGAGTTTTCCGCTTTCAATAAAATAATTTGGATAATATATTTATTTTTTTAAGGACATATTCTAATTTCAAGTTTTACTCATTTTAAAACAAATTAAACTTAATTTAATATAAATTAAAGTTAATTGAAAGTGAAATAAGCTTAATTTAACGTGATCTTATATTCACAAAATTCATGGCTGGTATATTTCTTCACATTTTGCATTTGCATTAAAAGTAAAAAAATTTTTGATAAATTCTATCAATAAATTTAACACATTTTGTTTACATTGCATTAAATTAAGTTTAATTTGCATTAAATTAAGTTTAATTTGCATTAAATTAAGTTTAATTTGCTTTAAAATAAATTTAAACTTGAAATTAGAATCATAGATATGTTTTCAAAAAAATCAAAATTTTGTCCAAATTTATTGTTTGAAAGGTGAAAACTCTACTTTTGGTCTAAAATAGGTCTAAAACTGGTGTAAAAAGTTGACACTAAGCTTCATGGGAAATTCTGGTTATAGCACTAAATGATAAGACTGTTAAGACTCCTTCTGAAGGAGAAAAAGGAAAATCTTATGTTATAATTTCTAACAAAGTTTTATATTTGAGACATTCAAACATTTTGCAGAAATATAAATGAGATTATCGTTTCTCAGATAACTGACTAGCTTTATAACTTAATTACTTTCTTCACCCACTGATTTTGTAAGTTATAACTTAGTTTCAAAATGATTAAAAACACAAATAAAAATATTGTTGGGATCAGAATAAAGCACAGGAATTATAAGAAAGAGACTTGGCTTTGCTTAGAAAACTAGTTGTAAACTGTTTTTATTGTAAAATTTGTAACTTTTGTTGGCCAATCATTTAGATTCGTATTTGTCAATCAATGTTTTTGGATATAATTGATCACTGATTTCATTGTTTTTCTTTAGGAAATGGTTTCATTGAGGGCCGAGAACTTGATAACTTCCTCAGGGAATTTGTCTCTTCAGTGAATGCGACTGATGTCGGACCAGAGGTAACGTCAAGTCATTGTATAAGTTTTTCTGTATTATCACAAAATGATAGATAACGCTGTGACCAAAATGACCGGTTTGACCCAGTTTTCAATTTGGGTATAAATTGAATAATGAGAGCCAATTCCATGTGATGGATAAAGTATGCTTCGCCTCAGGACTCTTTGATATATTTGTATTGAAAGTCTGTACTGTAAGTCAGATAAATAAAAGACAAGAATAGAAGAGAAAAATAAAAATTACTTTTATTTAATAAATGGATCAGAAACAACATAAGATTATGGCATGTCTTCTGTTATAATTCTGTCATATAGAGTATTAATCATATTAAATCTGTAATATCTGATTAGCTTCTAATTCAGACAGAAATAGGAGCTTTCTTTAGAGATTTTTAAAGTGTTAGTCAACATATTACAAAATTCAATATTCAAAAATAGCTTAATTTTGAGGGAATTCTTGGGATTCTGAAGATTTTGATATTTTATTGACAAACAATATGAGAGCCGGACGTTATTTTAACGTTAATTTATTTTCTAATAAATTAATACAAATTGTTATCTGTATACAAAGTATTAAAATGTTCGGAACCATTAATTCCTTGACCTTAAATGAAAATTACTTTAAATCATACTATGATAACAATTACTTTGATAATTGAGTATTAAAAAGTAATAAATCATATAATAAAATAAAATTAAAACCAAATGTGTTATTTAAGCTCTTACGGCAGCAAAATTAACAAATTGTGACTTTTATATTGTACTCATATATTAATATAGAGTTATTTATGATGATATTATTTAAGGCTTGGTTTATATAGTATGCAAGCGATCTGATAAATGAAATTTTCGCTTATATAGAGAATAAAAACAGAGCATATTGTTGTGAGTGTATAAAAAAATATAATGAGAAGTGAGTAAAAAAATGAAACGACAGTTTAACATGCAATGGACATTCAAGTTTGATATTAAGAGTTTGTCCTCAATTCAGTTAAAAAATTCTCCATAGAGAGGGAACTCATTATAATTATTAGACACGAATTGTAAGCCCAAAACACATTATTCAATCACCAAAGTTTTCAATACCTACCAGTATAGTACAGTGCAGTATGGCTACCAGTATTAGAATGCATATTAACTCCGATTAACAATAAAAGTTATCAACTCTGAAGGTATGCTATGCTCTGCTGACGAACAAAGTTGTAACTTTATTTATTAGTGCATGTGTTAGCCTAAGGCTTGCATTCTGTTACCAAAACTTGTCGCTCAAGCATTCAATGCAAATGCATCATGAGTTAAATCTTATTTATTGATTGCGCTGTAAGGTTGCAGATTATTTGCTACACTTACTTACTCTGATAGAAAGCAGGTTTAAATGAAACATCAAAGTGAATGATAAGACCTGGAAACAGATCCTCAAGAGTTTTCATTTCTTCGCTTATTAGAAGTGATCATCGAGTCATTGATGCCTTCATATTGATCCCGTTTAACGATATAGCTTTTGTCAAGAATAATAAACCACAATAATTGAAGACCTCATTTAGAGGTTATTTATTGCAATCGCTTTTACTTTATTTAATGCTTACTAAGAGTAAATTAGGGTGGAAGTGGACGCCGAGTGATTTATATCTTTAAAAACAAAACAAAATAATTATAAAAGTGTTATATACATCAAACAACCGTTAACCGTATGCTCAATCAAATCAAATATTTTATTCATTTCATATGATTTATTATTGTTGACAAAAAAATGATAAGCTTTAAACGGGTCAAGTCTTATAAAATTACTGAATCACTGTTTTGAAGCTCTATTAGACAAAAATCAAGAATCAGTTCACATATAAAAACTCAAATTCAAACTATAGTCATGTCAAATGTCAAATTATTTCTATTTCTTATATAAATCATTGGTGAAAGAAAATGCAATCGCAAAGGATTTCTTCGGTAAAATGGTTTTCTGCTTTAATGGTTCAGTTAATCATTATTTTTCTCACTGATTTAGATTATCTTTTTATAGTAAATTATAATCATTAGTAAACAATTATTGCTGTAGTGGTCATGAGACAGAATTCTAATAGATGTTAATCTGTCAGTTAAATAAAATATTATAGTTATTTGATTAGATAAATAGAAATTATAAGCTGTAGTGTCTGCTGGTCGGAGCATCAGTACCTACAATTATAACATCAATTAACTAATAACTCAATAGAATAGTAAGGGCCACTAATAACTACAGTAGTGAAGGAAAAGTTATAAAATTTCAAACCCATACCCACCCAAACCCAACGAGCTTTCAACAAAATTAAACCCATGCCCACCCAAACCCAACAAGTTTTTAAAAAACTATACCCAAACCCAAGATTGTTGGGTTTGGGTTTCAACTTTCCTTCACTAGTCTGCACACGAGAACGTGAATCTGGAGGTCTGGGTTCGATTCCCGGCCTCCCTGAGCTCTTCTTTTTAGTTTTAAAGTTAATGCCTCTTTTCTCTGCATCAAAAATAGTTAATAAATAAGATCTTAAATCTAAAACTTATAATAGAAATTATATTAAGTAAATCTGTAAACTTAAGAATTTAGTATATTAATTATTTACAGTACTGTACATTAGCAATATAATAAAAATAATAGTTTGAAAGATAGTATTTATATTTCTATAATGATTGAACTTTCTTTAATGACAGAACTAACTGGAACTCCTTTCCTCTTATTCCTATTCCTATTCCATTCTGAACATAATTTACAACAGGCTACTAATTTTCATCATGTATTGAAAATGGTGGCTCAAAAGTCAGGTGGCGATCCAGTAAGTTAATGGAGCCTTTAATTTAGCCACCATTCAATAGAAGCTTGCTTTTTATAATACTATACCATACAGAAGCATGTGTTCAGCATAAAGTAATTCAACAATGAATTATTGAGAGAAATGGAAGCATGTTTTCCGGGAAAAGCTGGTCTACTATACTGTATTAAATGCATTTGCGATTTATGATTAACATAAAAATATTTGCATATTGTGTAGAAAAAAGTTTATGAATCCTGCCTTAGGCTTATTCAGTAGCTTTAGATCTTAAAGCCTACTATTTTATAACTGTTATGAAAATGTTGCAAGACTTTACTCGTGTAAGATAGTATGCCATAAGATTAATAGTGTAGTGATGGCACCCAATATTGTTGTCGAATGGCTTTGGAATTTCAAACGCTTGAATTAATTGCAATATGCATGACATGACTTTCATGTTAATAATCAAAACACGAACGCCTGAAAAAGATAAGCAAACTTTAATTTATAATATTATATCCATTTTCTAAAGAATAAACTCAAAATACATTACATAATAAAAAGATTTCAATGTAATGTAATTACAATAAATGTAAACCAATGAAAATTAATTATTATTTTTTTGCATAAATAATGCGTTATTTACTGCATTGAAAATGCAGTAATAATTTCTATACTCGTTTTAATTGCATAACAGCGCAAATTCTGTTTTCATGAATTAAGAGACAAACAATTATTCAACAGAATGAACTAATTTTTTAGTCACTTTAAGAGCAACTGTTTTACACAACTAAGAGTTTAGTTTAAATTAACTTCAGTTTTAATTAAGTAGTTCGTAGAGCTCTGTAAAAATGGCTAAAACTAAGTTAAGCCTCACTTCTCAAACAAAATTAAATTCCTGCGCTCAACTGTAGACGCATTTTAGACAACTTAATCAAATTATAGAGTTTTTAACAGTAATAATTCAATAATTTAAGCTCATTTTTAAGTAACAAATATAGACTAAAGAGTTATTGTTTACAAATAGGAGTTCAATAAATAAAAGTACATTTTTCGATAAATAAATTACTTGTAAATTATATTTCACGCTATAAGTTATTCATTCAATGTTTAATTACAATACATGAAAGATTGAATAATTGAAACTTTGTTAAAATAATAGTCACGCAAATTAGTATTATTCTGATATTATTAGTTAGCATTTATGTCACTTTCTAAAACTGAAGTAGCCTTTTCAAATAAATTACTGCTAGTTTTCTATTGTATGTATAGCTTCATAAATTCAATGCTGTAGTAAACCGAATTGCAAAGAATTCCAAAAATAGTTTTGTCGTATTTTTTATTTTATTTTCAAATCTATCATAAAATGTTTTGCGTATAAGAAAATCGAAGAGCAGAAGAATTCTCAAAAATATGAATAAGTCATCCAAATCTGTATTTAAACAAAGGAGCTTAAAAAATAAAAAGCTTTAACTTTAGCACTTCTTTGTTCATTTGAACAATACTCTTCCCTAAATCAATAAAATAGATCTTATAAGTATTGTTATCAACTCTACTGTGAGTCAAACTTTGTTAATACATTTGTATATTTAGCTCCGAAACTACATTTAATTTGTACAATACATGTATATTTAATAACTTCAATAATCATTTATAATTGATTGATTCAATATTGAAGGGCTCATTTCTAAACCAAAAACACTATTAAAAATTTTCGGTTACAATGTTAAAGGTATTTTGCATAAGCTATAAAGAATATGGTATTAATACATGTAATTAGAGATACTGTTAAAATACATGTATCCTTACATTTTGGGAGTGATTAAATCAAAATTATAATCAAAATTAAACTTTAAGAGGCATATGATTAATATTGAGATAATAAATTAGTTATTATAATAAACACAAAGTATGCACAAAAGGGTAATTCAATTTTTGCAAACGATACATTTGAATTATTAACTCGTAGGTATTTAATTGATTGAACACAAATTTAGCAAAGACTGCACGCTTAAGGCACTAGTAGAAGAATCATGCATTGCATTGGACCCCCTAAGTCTTGTATATATAATGTATTACTATGTATTTAGAAGTTTTAGTGAATGAGAAAGTGATTAGTTTAACATTTTGCTTAAATAATAACAAATAATGAAGCCCTAGAAATTTGAGAAACCCTTTTATTTTAAAAAACAATGCAGTTCTTTTGTTCACTTCAATGAATATAAATAATTTATTAGAAGCTCCTTTAGAACTATTGATTCTATCACTTACACCTGTTTTAATAATTTTATTGATTCATATTATCTCAGGTGGTATCGGAATCTATGTTCGCAGAGTTAAAAGAATGTTTTATGGAAGCTTATGATGACAACAGGGATGGAAAAATTGAAATACGAGAAGTAAGTGTGATATTAGACATGGTTTCAAATTTCCTGCTCATTGCTTGATGACAGAGATTAAATGGTTTGAAAGATTTATTTAGAAAAATTGTTAATGGATTCTCTTTATAGTTGGCACAACTTTTACCTCTTGAGGAAAGCTTTTTGCTTCTGTTCCGTTTCGACAATCCTTTGGAATCTAGCGTTGAGTTTATGAAGGTATACATACAGAGTATATCAAATCTAAATAATTATTATTAGGTTTAAATGAAATTTCGCTAATTATAAATATATTAGATTTGGAGAGAATACGATACAGACGGGAGTGGATATATCGAAGCCGATGAGCTAAAGGTATTGTCTATTTCTGACTAAGCGAGTAAACAAACTAGAAATTAAAATTTCATAATTGTCACAATTCCTTTAAAAATATCAATAGTTTTTAACTTTGTTAACACATAAACAATATTAGTTTAAATCGGTTTAAACAAGTGCCTTCGCTTCTTTTTTACTTCGCTATAATTGATTTAATAATTATTATAATTTAGTTTTGAATCCCGTTTTAGAAGTTGTTTATATATTGATATAATTTCTCAGTTGGAAGCAATGCTTGTCATCTACAGTACGTAGCATAACGCGAGCTTGGCTAAAACACTCACCAAAAATCTCTCTCATAGAGTAGCCAAGCACCTGATAGGCTATGCTACAATATACTATTAATTCAGCCAAACTTAACTGGTAAGATCCCTCCCTTTTTCACATGACCTAACTCTAGCCAAGTGTTCAACTGGGCTCGAGTTGGGCCACTTCAAAAAGGGAGGGATTTTACCCGTTGAGTTTGGTTCAATTAATAGTATGCAGATTAAGAATGATTGTAAATTGAGTTGACTCAACATAAAAACTGTTTAATCAAGTCCTTCAGTAAGTTTAGTTCACTCACCCAAGCCTTCTATTAAACATATTCCGTAAATTCATTGCTTGATGTCAAAGTGGACTTACGGACTTAGTCTACGCCTTTAGTTATATAGATTACAGTTTCCATTCATAAATATTGGTATTTAAACAGCAAAATTTAGAACGAAATTAAAAATTCGAGAAAAATATGAATCTCAAAAGTGATTTATTTTATAAATTATCTAAAGACAGGTTCACCGAACGATTTTTGCTTGTGCTTTCATGCAGTCTCTTTAAAATAAACATTGAATTTTAGTTGACTGTAAAAAATTGATTAGAATTTTTAAAAAATGCAAATAGAGTGAACTCTATTAAGTCAAATTTATTTTAAGCTCGAATCAGGCTTGAAATCGAAAACTCTGAGAATCGAGCTTAAGATCGTTAATAATAATCCTTTCAGACACACTTACTGCTAATTTTTCAATCTCATAAAAAATTTGGGGTCTCGTAGATATCTGTTGTTATTAATGACAGCACATAATTAATTAATAGTAGATCAGAGTAGTGATCTCAATAAGCTCGCTGTGAGCTTAAGCGAGCTTTGAGCTGCGCTGCGCTTGCAATAAGCGCAGGTTTTCGGGTCAATGTTGATCACTAAATATTATCACCAAAAAGAGAAGTCGATTATCTGAAGATTCAATTCAAAATTTGATGAATTATTTCTCTCTTTAAATTTTTTTAATCAAAAATCATGTAAATTTTCAATAAATCATTACTTTAATATGTATTTTATACATATTTGATTATATTTTAATATTATTAAATAAGCAGCTCAGAAGCGCAGCGCATAAGCTGGTGCTGGAAGCGCAGCTCAGTCTCGAAGCCTGAGCTTCTCATTATAAGCGCAGCACAAGCAATTTTTAATAGAAACGCAGCTCAAATTATGGAAAAATTGCGCTGCACTTATAGTAAGCGCAGGTTTTCGGGCTGATTGAGATCACTAGATCAGAGTAAGCAAAGCTCAGGTCGGTTTTTGGGAAATCCTCAAGTCTATAGGGGTGTAAATTTATTTATTTTCTGAAACCATTTTCCCATAAACATTATTCTGTTAATGCTTCCCAAGTTTGTTGATAATTATATTTCAATAATTAAATATAACAAATACCATAACTTAAAATAATATTTAAGAGTTTATAAACTTCTTTCTATTAATTCAAAAAAATTGATTTGATTTTGTTTTCTTTAATATTGAGCAAACTTTCACTTGGTTGCATAGATTAAATATTAAAGAAAACAATATGATTGACAGCTTATATTTTTTCTATTATTAAAAATGTTGGAGAGTCAAATCCCAAGTGAACCCCTTAGAGTTCACTGCAGTATATAATTATTAACAATAATGTTGCCCATAGGCTCAGCTTAGACTTTAGGTTTTAAGTCTAGGCTCATGCTAAGGCTCTGGGGTTTGAGTATAGGCCCAGGTTCTGAGGTTTGAGTATAGGCTCAGGCTCAGGCACGGCCTTTTCTCGCCTATGGACATCATTAATTAACAAGATTGCAAGCCTATAACGATTGAATGAATTTATAGATTGTAATAATTTTCGTAAGTCTTTCACAGTTATTATTATTATTTATTATTTGATAATCTGTTAGAACTTTCTGAAAGATTTACTGAAAGAGGCAAAGCGCGAAACGATCGATGAGGACAAGTTGATTGAATACACAGATACTTTGCTCCAAATATTTGATTCCAATAAAGATGGAAAGCTTCAATTGAGTGAAATGGCAAAGTAAGCACTGACCAAATCAAGTATTATAACAGTAGTTGAGAAGTATAAATATTATAAGAGTAGTTTCCTATAAGAAAAGAATCATTTTTGTATTTAAAAAGCACTTAAATATATTACTGTTACTTTCCCTTATTTACGGCCATTGGCTATCCTTTTGATAGACTTCTTCCAGTCAAAGAGAATTTCTTGTGTCGGTCAGCATTTAAAGGAGCGACTAAACTAACCAAAGAAGATATTGAGCGCGTTTTTGCTTTATATGATAGAGTAAGTGATGCGAAGTTTATTCTATAATATTATTTATTTATGAATTTTCATTTTTCATATATTTGAGGACAAAAATGGTACGATTGAAAACGAAGAACTCAAAGGCTTTTTAAAAGATTTATTGGAGCTTGTCAAAAAGGTACTCCACTTATTGCGTCTTTGCATCTATATCTTATATGTTATATGTTATGTTCATTTTACTTTATAACACTTTTTTTGTAAATTTTTGAGTCATTTTATTTTCTATATGTCTTCAGTCAAAGTGGAATACGTTATTCAATTTTGGGATGGGTTGTGATAGAAATAAGTAAGAATCACAGATTGGCAATTCTCTAATATTATTAAAGAATCTCAAAGAACAAGACGTTAAAAAAATTTTTTTATTTGACTTAAATTAAAGATCAAATATTGGGTTAATTTTTTAAAATTTCATGAGTCCAATGGCTCTAAATTTTGTTGACTTTAAATCACTTAAATAACGATTAATAAATGCAGACTCTATTTTACGCTATTCCAGACTCACTGCTATAAATAAAGATATGATTTGATAATTTAATTAAAGAGCATGCTTTTTGCTAATTAAAAATTTTTTATGATTGGATTATTTCTATCTCTAAATAAGTTTAGTATTAATTTCTGAATGACTTAACCAAACACTTGTTCTGCTTTGTAAACTACATATCCATATTAGTTACTCTGCATACAATTCAGAGCAAACTTTGCAATGCATTAGATTTCCAAATACATCCTCATTTAAAGAACACAAATCTCTGAATACAAGGCATTTTGGTCTCAACAAAAGTTTGTGAGCTTTACTTTACTAGAAATTAAGTCCAGAAAACAAAATAAAACACTATACTTATGAAGATAGTCTTGCAAGAGATAAGGCAGATAAGACTTAAATCGTTTTGTTTCTTATTTACAGACGAAGGAATGATTGTTTGCCTTAACTCATGTTAGTATTATTTGATAAGAACAAGTCTGAATGAAAAATATATATCATTTTTGGAAAATCTTATTTCTAACTCTTTTTTATACATATACCAAATTCTTATTAATTATTATCAATTAAGCAACTATTTTATAACCCTTCAGCCCAACCAGAGTACAGTTAATACTGGTATACTGTAATACTATTAAAGAATTGTCAACATTTCAATAGGGGTTCTTAGCATGCATATTAGTGTACAGTTACTGTACTGTACGCTTCTTATAACTATCTTTAATGCTTTTTCACTTCAACTGAAAGATTGTAATAAAAGTAATCAATAATTCAAAGTTATGTCTCATCTTTTGAAAATAATAGTTTGTTATTTGAATACAAAATCTTAAGTTAAACAACTATTTGTCATAAGATATGATTATATCTGAAATTATGATATTATTAAAATACTGATAGTTTAGCATGTTTTGCAGGATTACGACGCACAAGATCTGGGAGAGTTTCAAAAAGCAATACTGTCTGGATGTGACTACAATAGAGACGGAAAAATAAACAAAAAAGAGCTCACTATGATCTTACTTGCTTTGGCCAAACATTCACAGGAATGATAGAATCACTCAAAAATCCGTGCGTTCCTCAACTCTTGTGCGCAATCCTTCTGTATTACTTCTAAATTAATATATTTCAAAAATATAACCAACCGCTGAATATATGGATTTTCTTGGAGTTCTGGAAAGTTTGTTCGGTCGTATTTTTGTGCCAATTCGACACTTACTGTATTCATTACTTACTTATTTGCACATTTGAACACAAATTCAACAACTTTTGCCACACATTCTATCAATATTTAAATTTAAAAATCAGTAGAAAATGAGTTTAGAGAAAAATAATTACAATTATTGCTTATTAAATGAGATTATAAACCTTGAGATCACTTTTGAATAATAGCCTCATATTGGAACTTAGTGACCAACAAATAAATGTCTTTCATTAATCGGATTTTAGAAAGACATTCACTCTATTTATAGTTAACCAAATAATAATAATAATAATAAAATTAATAGCTTTACTGTTATTTATTCTTTTCAAAGCTAAACTACTTTAGTATAAAGTAACTGATTATAAAAGTTAAATATAAATAATATTTCATTTCCATTGTATCTCAGATTAATAAATATTATTAAATTATTTATTGAATCAATTTTTGTAAACATTTAATTACTTTTTCTCTTTAAATCATATTTATAAACCCTGTACAGTAATTTTTTTCAATTGAAAGCATAAATTTTAAGTATGAAAGCAGAGTAATCAGCAATAGCCTTAATGGTTAAATAAGTTAATAATATCATTAACTTTCATTAACTTCCATTATATAAATTATGGGAATATCAGAAGTCATTCAATTCTTTATTTGCTTCAATTGATGACTACTGACTCGTGAGTTATTATGTTATTATTGAGGAGAAGTATAGTCTCGACAGTAAAGGTCCATTCATAGGATTCATAGAAAGACTAATTTTTTAAATGCTAGCTAAATGTCAAAAACGGACAAAAGCAGTGTTTATGTCTTTTTGGTCGAAGATCATAGAAAGTTAAGGAATCTTATAATAAAATTCAAATAAGGAAATAAGAAAACTTCCGAACAAAAGTATTAATAAACGTAATAAACTAGTTTTTAGAATACAATAAATTCTATGGGAGTTTTAGAAAGATTTTTACTTACATTGCAGAAAGAAATTCAAATCAACTAAAAGAATAAATACAAACACTATTAATTCGTTGTAATTTTGAAATAAAATAACTATTTTTATGTCAAAATATATTTTCCCTGTGTAGCAGATAACCTCGGGAATGATGCTCTTAAATAATTAATTAAGTAATAATTATTTAATTTTATATGAAGTATTACTAGTATGAGCACACCTTTGTATACTCTATAGTCAAGTTTGTATGAGTTGCCGCATCACTGATACAAAATAATTATGATTGTTATGAAAAAAGAAAAGCACTTCGTATATAGATTTGAGTTCAATTCAACTTTCATTTACTGTTATGAAAATCAGCGTTTTGTAAGTTATTATTTGTGAAACATTTGCTAAAACTTACAATTCCATGACTGAGTTGTGAGAAACGAGATTTGAAGTCAATGAATAAATACCAAAAACTCATGAGACCTGAATTAAAACGAAATGAGTTTGACTTTTGCAAAATTTGGATTAATATACTAAATGATAAGCCTATCAAAATATTATGCCTGAACTATTGTAGAAATAAGTGTCCAAGCCTTATAAACTTAGCCAAACAGCTTTGCCTATTACTTGCTTTACTGTGAACCTCAAGTGAACAGCAATTTCGTTAAAAAGTGAAAGTATTATATTTTTAATACCTGTAGAAATGATCTAAAAATATTATGAAAGCATAAGCAGCAAACTATCAGCTAATTCCCAAAACAGTGGTTAATAATAGTTTATCACTATATAATATTCAATTTTGATTCCCAATAATAGGTCAAAATTTCTAGTTTAAAGAATAATAAAAATGAAAAAATCTCACTTTTTTGGAATTTAATATGAGCTTGGTTATTTTGTAATCGCAAATCATTTCAAATCCGAACGTTTAGAGTAAAAGAGAAGTCGGTTTTCCGACAATGTTCAGTCTCTGGTAATGAAATTATTAAATATATAAAAAATTTCAAAACATAATTTTTAATTCTAGTGAAAGGTTTACATTAGTTGTATGTTTTAGATTCTTATTACAATTTAGTATTAATTATTTTGAGATAAAAAGAAAAATAATTGAATAATCAAAATTAAATCTAAACCCTTACAAGATCTTCAAGTTTAAGCATTATATTTATAATAATAAAATTTAAGCAAAATGGAGTTGTTCTGTACCATAAAACTCAATAATATTAAATTTATTTAAATTACTATTTTTTGGAATATTGAAAGCAATCACATGATATGTCAACACTTTATAATATGGAATATTTTATGATGACTGAGCATTCATCACAAGCACTTTGAAAGGTTGTCTTATTTCATGATTTTCATTCCACAGAATATTTGTAGATTTTATCGGCTACAGTGCGAAACTCATATTCCCTGCTTTAATACCCTTATAGCAAAATAAACCCAATTTAACTCTCATGAAAATCACTAATTTGAATCATTTGAAAAATACAAGGTATAAGATGTTTATTAGTTCTTTTAATATTTATGATTTATGTCTAAAGTAATTTTTGATAAGAACTATAGCTTCCCCCTTGTCGGCAGCTACCGCCGCCGCCGCCCGCGAAAATGATAAACCGTAACCTAACTAATAATACGTTTATTGTTAGGTTAGGTTTATCATTACTCATAGAGGAATATAACAAAATTTTAATAAAAAACTATTATCACAATATTATTAAAACAATTTTCTCAGTCAATTTCCCTTAGTGATTTTCATAAGAGTAATTGGGTGAAGTTTGCTATAAGGGTATCAAAACAGGGATTATGAGTTTCGATTGATTTCGATATTAATTGAAGTGACTCAACGCCGGGCCCACTTTGAACTGTATCGTAAAATTATTCTGTGGCCCACATCAATCACTCCTTGGTCCACCATTTGGGAACACCCCATTTAAAGGGAGTTAGTTTGGATAGGTTTAGGTTATAATAATTTAACAATCAAATAAATAGCAAATCAACATTAGTATAAACTCATATTGCAATTGTTGATTGAACATTAATTTTCTAATAAAATTGTTGAAAATTAATATTTTAAAATTTTGTTTAATAAATTCAAAAAATTGACGTTTAATGAAATTATCACTCTATATATCGAATGAAATACAAAATCAAATACATATTTAGGTTAGTGATAATGATAAGCGGCGACTTGTTTTAAGATTTCTAAATTTCGAAAATGACTCTCAACATCCAAACTTCAAAATGGCAAACATAAATTGTAATTCAAAGTTTAAACAGATTCATGCAATATTCATGTTCGTTTCGGGTTAAATCCCAAATGTAGAGGTTCTAATCTTGCATTATTTTGCAATTCATTTCGTAGCTTTAATACGAAATTTTGGATAATATTCTATTAAAATCTATTCTTATAAAAAAACTGAGAAATATCAAAAATTCATTATGTTATTTAATACTAATATTATGGGATAAGAGGGAGTCATTGTGGCGCAGTGGTTAAGGTGCCGGACTCATGATCGAAGGGTCCTGTTGTTCTTTGATTGCTATATGCCGGCCACATATTCATTGTTTTTCAGCATTCCCATGGCCCGACGCGTTCGCCTACGCCGTCACGGGGTTATCCCTGTAAAAATCTCACTGGTTTTCAACATGGGCTTCAGTGATATCTCCTCTCGTTAGGGAGTTGGCTAAAGAAAACGAAACGTTTATTATGGGACACAAAAATTGAGTGAAACGAGAAAACACCATTTGAAAAATTGCTCATTTTATTCACGATAAACTTCAAAGATTTTGTCGAAAATATTGCTTTGATATAGATGCTTTTATGGATATTTAAGCTGACATTTTCATAGCAAAGAAAGCTATAGTGATTTGAAATTAAACTTTCTCCAAACAGATATGAGTTATATAAGCTTTAAATACCTCTGAATGTCTCGCTAAGCAAATTCATTATTAAAACGCAGAAAACCTTACTGTAATATACAAATGTGAATAATAGCGAAACGTGTATTATAATATTATTTTATATAAAATATTCATATATTTATTGATCCAAAGTTTAGTTTGGATACGTTCTGAGGTAAACGATGAAATATCTATGACCCGTTATTATTATTACAATGGAGTATTGCAGACTTAAGCAAGGTGTCCAAAATTTTGAAGCTCCAGGGAGGGGGTGATTTGGAAATTTAGAAAATTTAAAGGGGGGATAAACTCATTGGTTTTGAATGACAATTTTTTCACAAATAAGTTTTTCCGTCAAAATTTTTTCAAATAACATTTTATCGCCAAAAAAATACAAATTAAATTTCTGTTATTAACACTATTTTTGACATTTCAATGTTAAAAAGACATTAGTAATTAACTTGAGTAATAGGTTCAATAATTTAAATAATATCTATGGTTTAATTTCAATTTATTTGATATTTATTTGAGGCTAAATAATGTAACCCATATCATATTTCACTTGGATAATTTCCGTTAAAAATCCATGGGGGGGGGGGGGGGGGGGGTT
>JAQGCH010000099.1:0-34117 GCA_034699485.1 Nanhermannia elegantula
TAATATTTTCGTGTTTTAATTATCTTTATTTTAGTTTAAAATCACATTAAAATAAGTTTAAATTCGAAATAATACTTCATATAAATGTTTAAAACAAAATAAAATTTTGTCCATAATTTTTTTAGAAACGGTGGCAAACCTTTATTACATGTGCTATTCACTGAAAGTTCACAAGTATGACTGGGACCCAGCTTCGTGGCAGACGCTGATCATAATATAAATATATACTCATTAGGTTTTTTGGTTCATTAGAATTTTCATTATTTCGAGTCATAGTGAAGTTCGAGTGTCTTTAGTTTATCAATAAAAAGCAGTTATAGTTTTCTTTGCTTTCTTTATATTAAAGCTATAGAAAAGTGTGATTTTCAAAAAAAACTCATTGATTTGCGTGCAATGCATTGGAGACACTCAATAAAACAAACTCTATTGTTAACGTTGTTAAAACACGATAATTATATAACACACAATATTAAAAGTGAGATTAATACTATGTGTGACCACATTATTCTTTGAATATTACGATAACAAATCTGTATTACAATTTACTATTTGAGTACAATTTAAGTGCCCATATCAGGTAAATACCAGAGACTAACCATTTTTCACTAACCACTAATGTTTTCCTTTGCAAACCACTACATAACATGCACTTACACTTCGTTTGAATTAACAGAGGTAGAAATGACTCTTTTAATGAATTGCACACAAATAAACTGTCGGTTATTTCAATTATTAATTTGAAGTGATTATGAAGTCTCCTAAAATGCTTCATTTTATGCAATTTGTTTATTTCTGAATCTCCAAAATTGATATAATTTATAGTAAACTAACAATTGAGTAGTTCTTCATAAGGGATTAAATAGATTTGAACCCTACACTATTTAATTTTTAATTTGAACTGTTTTATTATTTATTTTCTCTCAATTGTTTAAACTGCTCTTTTCTCAATGTTTCATTTGAAATCTCTGTCTCTACCATCTCATAAAACTAATTAACACCCGGCTTCTCATTCTGTGACATTAAAATGATTATGTAAAGAGACAAACCCCAAACAAACCCCAAACAAACCCCAAACAAACCCCAAACAAACCCCAAACAAACCCCAAACCCTACTTCTCACTTTGCTCGTCTACTTGTCCCACTTAAATGCGTTTGTTTTGTATATAGATACATAGAGAATTACCCATTTTATTATATTTGACACTTATATAAATAATTCTTTTTGACAAAAAAGATTTCATATTTAGTAAAACTTTAATAATTCTCGCATTTTTTAAAATAACATATGACAAGACATCATAGATTACAATAATCTGAAATTTTATAACAGTTACAAAATTTAATAACTACAGTATTAAAACTGTTTTTAACTGTTACTAATTTAATTATCATATATTTGATACAATAGGAAGCACATTAAATGATATTTTAAAACAGTGCCATACCCAGCTTGGGGTAATGGGGACGCATGCGCCCAAAGCTTCTATAACAATTTAGAAAATTTTAAAATCTGAGATTTTTCTTCTTTATGGCCACCCCAATAAATATTTCTGGGTATAGCACTTGTTTACTAGACCGAGAAAAGCCGAGAGTCACTAGACTGACAATATTTTTTTCATTTTTATCGTTTCTTTAGTCGGACTTTTAGTAAAATTAGACTCCAATAATATTAATCCACGGATTCCGAATATAAAAGAGATTTTTTATGTTTAAAAATATTTCTATGTAAAATCTCAGTTCAAGTCGAATATCCCAAAAAATATAAGGTTTAGAGCAAAAAAAATCTATTATATATTTGGAATTATCGACCTAATTGACATATAAATCCAGTTTAATTTTACTTAAATGAAACTCATGAAACTAAAATGAAAAAGTTTGCCCCATTTTTGTCGGTCTAGTGAACGCGATCTCTCGTTTATAAATGAATGCAAAACATTTCTATTTACAATGTTGTTTCTATTGTGTAATATGTTTTTAATAACTTCACAGGAATTTTATATTTATAGAATAATTATTTAACTCTAACCCTTTTTTATTACCGTTACAATGCATTTGGCTTAAAGATGAAATACATCTTTTAAAGTTTGATAAACTTATTGTTTAGTAAAGTTATGATATATATCTTTTATTTACAACATTTATTTTAAATCATTACAATACAGTAATTTATGGTCTCATAATATTGTAGAAAAATGCAAATTTCCAATTCATTTATTAAGCCATTAATCAATCAAATAGTTATTGTGATCATAATTTGAAACCTGAGATGCTGTAATATGAAAATAGGGTTCTTTGTTCAAACAATATCAAAATTAAATGTTTAATCTTACTGTTTATTTCAATTAAATTCTTCAATTAAAAATAGGAAAATCAAAAATTGAATCTTTTGTGTTTTCAATAATTATTTATTTATCAAAATTAATAAAAAAAACGTTTTCATTAGTCAACTCCCTAATGAGAGGAGATTTCACTAAAGCCCATGTTGAAAACCAGTGAGATTTTTACAGGGATAACCCCGTGTCGGTTATGGGCGAACGCGTTGGGCTATAGGGTTGTTGAAAAACAATGAATATGTACCAGCGCATTGTACCACTCTCCCCTCAAAATTAATAAATAGATTTAATTGATTAAATGGAAAAGAATAATTTATTAAAAGCATGTTTCAAATTTTTGCATATCAGGTTGTTAAATATTTAATTTAATACTTTATATTGAAAAATTATGTTTTAATTATACGGACCACCTTTTTGATGTCTGGTGGCATAAATGTGCACATCATAAAGACATTTGAACTTCAAATTTTAAAACTTTGGAAAATAAAATTCTTGAAATAAATAAATATATGTTTATTAGAGTTGTTGAGTAAATTGCAGAGAGTATTAATCGTTTGGTAGAATTTGAGATCATTACATGATATTAAGCTTGATTTAATGGACAAAATATGATAATTAGAAAAAGTTTAAATCATTTATTTTCTTTTTCAAATGTTAATGGAATTATAATATATGTTCTTCTGGAAGTGAACTTCCTTTTTTAAGTTTCTGAACACTGTTCGCTTTTTTGGCACTTATGTCACTTATATTTCTATAAAAGTGTAATTTATTATTATTTACACTCACAATGACATTAGTGAAAAAATGCGAACAGTGACTAAACCAATCTAAAAATACGTTTTCTTGTACTTGACTTTCTAGATATTAATTTTAAATTCTCAATAAATAATTGAGATTTTTCAGCCAAGAATTTAAGTTAAAACTTTATTTAACGTATTCATCAATCAAAGGCAAACGGATGGTCAGTATCTATATTAGAAATAAATTGTTGTTCTCATAAATATCCAATTATTAGGATATTTATGATTTTATTTGCTTAAGATAATAAAGATTTAAAAATATATGAATGCATACAAAAAATGAGTATTTTTTATTGCATTTCTGCAAAGTATTGGCAAAGCTTTGTAACGATATTAAAAAATAGCAGAACTTAATAAAACATTTAATTAATAAATTATATTTTTTACAAAATAAGTTTATCAAAAATTTCACTAAAATTAGTATATTTAAAGACACCATCAAAATACTGATCACAATATCGATTGATAATGAGCTTAAGCTGTTCTGCATATTCATGAGAATTATTTGTCAAATTATGCAATACTTTCCTAATAACAGAATCAAAACTTTTATTCAGTGGAAACATTAGGCCTCGAGTTTTAGACTCTAAACCATCAATAGTTACTATTTTCAGTGTTGAGACTTGAGTCGAGTTTTTTCTTTTTAAATTGAGCACAAGTTCAACATAAATAACACACTTCTCTAAAAATATTCTCAAGTCTTTATTGCGAACCGAAATTCTTGTTATATATGCGGAAAACTTTAGGTCTACAACTAAATCAGTGATGAGTATATGTGAACAGAGAGTAATCTTCAAGTCATCAGGAGTTTTAATTATTACTGAATCGCCAATACGTTCAAAATTTGTGAAACCATGAATTATGCCATCGGTTATGATAAACGAAGCTATTAATAAATAGAGAAGTTATCTTTAGCAATCAATTTTAATAAATATTGATAAATGATCAAGCTCCCATATTTGAGATTGGCATTCTCCATTTCATGCTAACGTGTTTAGCTTTCAGATCATACCCCAATCTCGAAGCATTAATAAAGCTTTTGAAGAATCACTATTTTTTACGTATTATTAATGAAAGAACAAGGGAATCAACAACTATAAAAGAAGGGAGTCAGGATAGCTTAATGGATAGGTGTCGAACTCATGATTGAAGGGTCGTAAGTTCTAAATCCGGCACTTCACTTCATTGACTGCGATTTTTCAAATGTACATTGTTTTCGAACAATCCCTAGCAATGATTTGTAGAAAATGCTTTTGAGTTATGCAGATGCAGGTGTTTTGATAAAGATATGGACAGATCAATATATTTAAATGAGGGTAAATAAAAGCTATTGCATAAGATCAAAATTTTCAATAACTTGTTCAGAGTACTCAGTCCTTTACTAAATGATCTAAAGCAGCGATACATAATCCATCGCTCCGGGAGGCACATGCGGCTCTTCTGATGCTACTTTGCGGCTCTTTTGCTTTAACACTTTAACATTAAGTTTGGCTCTTTAACTCATTAATTTGATAATTGCTCTGAGAGTCTAAAGTCTAACAAGAGGTATGATTTTTCTGATTAAATGATGTAATTTTTTCTTTTATTTGGCAAAAAATAAAGTCTCGAAATAATAGACTTTTTTAAATATCATATAAGTCTAAAGGTTCATTCATTTTGTCTATATTTTGGTCCGACAAACTTGGTTACCCTTTAAAAGGCGTTAAAAAGTATTTTTTTTTTGTTAATATCTGAGTTGTAAGCGTTGCACAACTTATGCTAATACTGACACTGTTATATTTTAAGCTAACTTTCACTTTAAGTGTAAATACAAAAATGATATTTTATAACTTTTTGATCAATATTTAGATCTTCAAGGCTTGAAATACTTTATGAAAATTTTCACT
Source organism: Nanhermannia elegantula (assembly GCA_034699485.1). Classification (NCBI taxonomy): domain Eukaryota; kingdom Metazoa; phylum Arthropoda; class Arachnida; order Sarcoptiformes; family Nanhermanniidae; genus Nanhermannia; species Nanhermannia elegantula. The sequence goes on from JAQGCH010000099.1 coordinate 5,020, forward strand.
TTTTTTTCTATGAAAAGATAGATTTTTTACGTATAGAATCATTTTCCTGGTATGTAATAAAAGGGCTTCAAAACCTTTGACCTTCGGTACAATATCTCACTTGAATTAAGAAATATGTAAAATACAGCATAAAGCCAAACTTAAAACACATTTTTAATTTTAACAGTTAGAATGGTTTAAATAAAATGATTCGATAAATAAATGTATATTATTATAAATTTGAATGCTTTTTGACTTTCAAAAGTCAATAGAAATCTGATCCGGAATTCGTTTAAATGTTATTTACAGAAGCCTTAATCCTGTTTCTCATTGTTCTTAAAAAGATTTACTTAGAATCTGAGGGAAATTCTGATAAGTTGTGAAACATTTAAAAATGGGCCCAAAGGGAGAAAGTAACATTTTAAATTGGTTTTGGGTATATATTCTGATGAATAATTGAACGAATGTAGGAGTATTTTAAATGTCATGTATTGAACTTTATTTGAACTGTATTTCAAGATTTAATATAACACTTATATCCTACCCATAATAACTAGTTATATTTATTAATGCAATTTCATTTAATTGATTAGCTCATACCTATTCAATTTTATCAAAATTTTTCAAATTTAAGGATAAAAGCAATATTTTTACATAAGTGCCTGAAAAAATTGGTGTTAGGGTTTTCCTCTGACCTTTTAGTTAACAAAATTTAGAAAATATGTTTAAAAAATAAAGAATCTCTTTAGAGTTTAAACCATAAAACTATAACCATAATACATAAACAAATTTTAATGTTCAAAAAATTTATAGTAATTTCTCTGAAATAGCTTGTGAAATTGAAAATCCTTGAAAGATCCCTTGGTATTCCACTTGATGCTTAAGCCATTCTCATTGATTTGTAATCCAAAATTTCCGTTGAAAATATAATACTGTATATGTTTTTACTATTAATTTTTTGAAATAAAAATCCATTCTTTGCAAAACACTTAAAGGTAATATCGATGATTGCTTCGTAACTATTTATTGAATTAATTGGTTTAAATAGTGTAGTAATTTATTAAAATCTATTTTTTCTTTTTCCAACTTTAAACAAAGGAAAGTATACAGTCTATGACTGTTTACAAAAGCGCGATCCAAATGTATTTTTGCCACTTGTCGCTGGACACAGACTTTTATCGTCATTTTAGAGGTTCTGGGGGACACTGATTATGAATATAAAATCAGTTTTTGATAGCTATTATCGTTTTAGAGATCTATTTGACAACAGACAGACGGACAGAACAAATCTATAAGCGCTCTTTTTGATCGCGCTAAAAATATAATACAGAGGTTCAGTCCGGAAAAGGTCTGAACTATTTTAAAATTTTATTTCTCAACAACTAGTTTATATTTATATATGAAATTTTTTTCAGATAAAGCCGAATAATGGGAGATATTTTTCACATCATTCGATTTTTATTTGAATAATTATTGGCGGCGCTACTGTTAGATTAGTTAGTATTGGCTTCTATGGGAACACTTAAGCGTCATCTACGGGTGAACTCAAAAAATGTCAAAATTAAGTTAGGTTGTAGTGCAAACAGTGATGCGAAAGTTGGACTATCTAAAATGAGTATTTTCTCAAATTTTGGAGATCTTTTGCGATCACCAATAGATGGCGCTTGAATGTTTCCATAGAAGCCAATATTAACTAATCTAACAATAGCACCGCCAATAATTATTCAAATAAAAATCGAATGGTATGAAAAATATCTTCCATTATTCGGCTTTATCTAAAAAAATTCATGTATAAATATTAACTAGTTATTGAGAAATAAATTTCTAAAATAGTTCAGTCCTTTTCCGGACACACTGTATAAAAAATCGTGCAGAGAAAATGAATTTAATTTAAATATTTTGGAAGAAATTTTGTTTAAAATCTTTTGCCTGAAAGCGTATTTATAAAAAAATTTTCTTTCAATTCAGATGAGTTGAATTTTCTAAATTTCCAGAATCACCCCACTAACGAGCATCAAAATTTTGGATGCCTAACAATTCTATGGAGCATTCAATTTTTATTTATTAAATTTTTCAAAAAAGTGTTCAAAATATATGCTATAATATTATAGTTCAAATTTAATGAACTACTATAGTGAGAGTTGCTATACTATTACAGATGAGCTGAAGCATGTCATGCAATGTTTAAATCAAAATTGAATTTCATAGATTTAATTTCCTCTATGCTTTTGATTACAAATACTTCATTGCTTTACTGTTAGAATTAGTAATACGCTCACAACCTTTAAAGGAGATCTCGAAAGAAATATTTCTGTATTACTTAATTAAAAATAAATATAAAACTTTAGGATATGTGCGATAAATTAATTAAAATATTATATTATTAAAGCATTAAATTAATTTACTTCAATTTTAGTGCAATTGAAGCACTAATGAAGTCAATTGTTATAGAAATGTTTAATTTGATTTAATTGTTTAATAAATTCCTATTTTTTCTGATTCAAATATAAAATTTAATGAAAATATCTAACTTAAAATACGAGATCAATTTAATGACAAAGAAAAAATGATTTTCAATAATAAATGCTGCAATTTGTTGTTAATTATATAGATTACTATTACATTTTTGACGAGATGTATAAAATTGAGCTAAAGCTTTACAGATTATATATAATATAAATATATTAAAAAATTCTATATATTTTTGAAAACCGAAATTCTTTACTCAGCCTTGTATTTTCTGAACTATTTCTCATAATTAAAAGCTATGCGTTAAACCTTTTATGTTTCATGAAATACTTTAAACAAATTAAATTAATTTTGATTTTAGTAATATTTAGCGTTTATTGAAAGTTTCATATAAAATATTAAGAACTAAATCATGAACACAGACATCGGTGCATTTTTTTGATTAAAATTTGAATTGAAATGGGAGAGTATATAAGAATTGTTGAAATTGCGAACATTGATTAAATAGAATGATTCCTAAAGTGTAAAGACTCTGGCGATAACGCAATATAATTACAAACACTGATTACAACTCTATATTGAAGAGCTAAACAATCATTAGAACCCAATATATTGTGCAACATTATCAAGAGATGTGTCTGATCAAGAGATAATAAGTGATTCATTCGACTTCATTTCAACGATTGTTTACTAGTTAGAGAATTCTCTTTATTCACAAGAGAATTCATTCGTAAATCATTTATACTATTATTCGTTGGTTTCTTCTTCAATGTCAGAACTAATTTAGGAAATATTTATTTACCAAATCAAATAACTTTTATAAACTTTAATTAGCTTCCAATCAAAGCAATAAACTTAACACCTAGAAAAATTCATTTGGAATTGTTGTATCATTAGGTGACGCATACCTAAGACATTAAATGCAAATAATTTGCTTACTTTAATTAGTATTTATTGACAAAAATACTTTAATTATAATTAGTTTTGCAATTTGAAAATTATGATGTATCAAAAATGCTGTTTTACGTAACAATTTAATTTGCCAAGCTAATTTATTATTTTTTTATTTTTACTACTCTGCCAGCCTAATTAAAATTTTATGTTATATCATTTAAATCAATAAAGCTGTAGACACTTAACTTAATTAAGATAATTCATTAGATGCACACTTAAGCGAAACATTTTAATTGGTTTTAAAAAATTAAAATATAAAGCTAAAAATGACAAAAAGATTTACCAGTAATTAAAAAAATATTGTTAATAACCCACAAAAAGTCTTATCCATATTTAAAAAGCCATTAATGTTACAATGTCAGAGTTTTCAACAGCAGTATGGTCTCATATTTAATATAAATTATATTAATAATAATTACTTCGCTTGATATTAAATCTTTCGAAAAAATGAAAAACATTTTCTTATTGAGCTTTCGAATCATATGCTTTGAATAACAATCACTATATTATTTTAGCTTTACTTGGTATGTATTCTTTATTGGGTTAGTATTTCATACGTAGTATCATAAGTACAATTGCACCAAACTATTTCCATTATTTTTTTGAAATACATAGTTTATGTAGAAGAAAAATGACATCGATATCCTTGAAAAAATAGTAAATTGTCTGCAATTCTCTATTCAATACACTTACTTCACACATGACTTATCTTCTAAAAGTAAAATCTTATATTTCTTCTATGAATAACATTAAACTAAAAGTGATTTTTTCTAATATAAAGAAAAAATCGTGTCATCCTTTACCATCTATTAACTCAATTCTTTATGATGTTTTTTAAATTAAATCAATTTTGGCTAAAAATGAGGATTTTTAGGTGAATCCGTAGGTTAAGAAATTTGAAGCTTAGTTTATAATAGTTTGCTTCACAATTTTAATATTGATAATAATGGCCAAAAATAAAGTCTTAAAGTCTAATTGAAATTATTTTTTAATTTTGATTTTAATTTTTATGTATATATTATCAATTTTTATAAATAATTTTAATTAAATTGCACTTATTTTGTCTATAGAAAAAATTATATCATTTACTTAACCACAAGAAACCTCACAAAATTCTAAACTTTAATTTTTCTAAAAAATAACTATTTGTATAATTACTACGTTCTAACGGAGTAATTATTTATTTCTGGTTTATTTCCAGAAGCTTTTATTATAAATGCTAAACGTTTCTATTAAATAATTTAATCAAATTCCGAAAAATATATTCTTAAACAAAAAAATGCAATAATATTTTATTTGTTGTAAAGTCTTATCAGAAAAATTTAGCCATTCATTTATTTAATTATTTATTAATATATAGATAATTAGCACAAATCTTTATATTATAAAAGTCTAACTTAATTTTTCGCAACTGTACTGAATGAAACTTTGAGCAGTGTATTTTTAATGAACTCTGACAGGTTAACTTTTTTATGCCGTGTTATAACTTGTTATGACAAAAATGAAGATAAGTATTGACACATTGTATTGTTCGCTATATTTTAGAGCTTATATTAAAACCTCGCTTATAATCTCATTATAATAATGTGATTTTTCTTGCATTTTGCTTTTACTGATAAACAGCCTAATGCATAAAAGAAATCATATTATTTCCACCCAAGTTGTCGACAAAATTTTTTGTGCGAAAATAATGCGATTATTTTTATTTAGTCTCTAAATTTTATGAGAATATAATTGAATATTTTTGAAATTTTCAGTGTAAGATACAATTTGAAGTTTTGTCTATGAAAACACAAGTTTGTTTAAACTCAATTAAAACTTTTGCTTCCACTTCAGTTTAGTTTGAATTTTTCACTTTACTTATAGAGTGTGAGTATAGTCTTAAACAAGTTCTTTTCATTTTTATAGAGATATCAAAACTAAGATAAAAAATTATTATTTTGCTGAAAAATTATATAATTATTTATTTCCTGACATCTTTTGTAAAAACTATAAATCATGACAACAATGTCTTGAACAGGTCTTATCTTTTTATACCTCATTTCTGTATAAGAAATTCAATTGAGAGCCTCATTCGTGAGTTAGACTTTTTCTTCTTTTTTTATCTAATACTGAGTATATCTAATGAGTTAAGGCATTAAATTGCAATAGGGTAGAGTACAATACAGTATGTGCTCATAATGACTATCGATTTATACAGAAGACAGCTCGAAGTCAGTATTTTATGATTCAAATGTAAATGCACAGCAAAAAAGACAGAAATTGCAATATTTAAAAGTTCAGTTCGAAAACTGAATTTTAACAGAAAAATTTGAATAAAATAGGAATTGTCACATATTTTTAGTGTCCGAAAATATTTGAAATTGGATACGATTTTCATCAAATACTTTAAGATTTTTTTTTTGATAAATGAAAAAATGTTTAGTATTTCTGGAATAATGTAAAGATTTGATATACTTCTTCTTTGTGTGCCTTATCATTTATATATGAATAAGAGAATATCAAGAAATAGATGTATAAGTCATAAAAATTCTTTGAATAGCTTAAGCTATGATCCAATGCTAGTTTGAGTGAAATGTACGAAAGAAAATATTTTTATCTTAAAATATTTTTTTGAATTATTCTTAAGTATATATATTATAGTAAATCCAGATATTTATCTTTTGAATGAAAGATACTGTAAATTCTACTTTTGAGTTGCCATAGAAATTAATAATTCATTATAAATCTTAAATTAAACCTAAAGAGTCATATAATTGAACAAGAGATATGAAGTACCTCATAAATAATTAATAACCTAGAAATATGGTATAATTCCTTACAATTTATATATGAAATTGCATTATTAATTGATAATTAAATGTGTGGATTTGAATATTAATAAGAACAGTAATTTCTCTAGAGATACACTGTCACCAGTTATTAAATTGTAATTAATTTGTTCATTTATACAAATATGTTATTATTGAACAATTATTGAAATCATACTTTTGAATAAAACCAATTTATGGCAATATTTGCTTTATAAGTATAATAGTATTAACTTATTATTGTTTGCAATTATATCGATTTTTTATGTGCAGATCATTTTTGTTGATCACATCTCTCGTGTCACATAATTTTTATGTCCGTGTTTGCTGTGAGAAAATTCCAATAAATATCTACTTTCATATATTCATTATATTATAAACGCCTCTCTTATGATGTACAGTATTTATAGATTTTATTATAAGTGTCTGTATAATACATAATATTAAGGCTTAATACTGTACTATATGGCATTTGCTGCACATTTCTAGCTTAACCTAAAATTTGAATCTCAGAAGCTTTGCATTTGTTTTTATAATATAACTGCGACATAAAGTTTAATGCAATAATGATTTTACAAAGTATTCCTTCAGTGTGAATAATTGCAAAATTTTTGTAACTAATGCTAATAAGTATTTGTATGACTGAAAATATTATAATTAAAGTAACTTATATTAGAATTAAAGTATAGTCAGTAAATTTTGATTTGTTAGCACTATTGTCGCTATAAGAATAATAGCTATCAATTATATTAATACATATACAATTAGAACGACGTTAGTGGTAACAAAGCAAAGGGTGGTCTATAATCAAAATTTACAGATTATACAATTTGTTGAAGGATAATAAAAATTTTTTGTTTATTTTATGTATGAAACTTTCGGTACAGTGATTTTGAATATTAATTTATTTTTAAAATTGAACAGCACAAGTAAATTAAAATGCACCATTATTTCGCCATCCACCAATTAAAATGTACTTTCTAATTAGAAAGTAATTGCAATTTTCTATTCCTCTCAAAAGCAGTTCATTCACTTTGAATAATATTTTGATAAATTAATATAAAATTTCTCACATTCCATTTGATGCACTCTTCTTCATAATAATACAATACTCTTAATTGTCTCATATCATTGATTAAAAAGGAGTGAAGTGCAATGCAAGTGGAATATCAGAAGTGTCTGGAAAATTAAAATTAATGTACTTTTCCAGAAAGACAAAAGCGTTACTTTTTTATATTAACTCAATGCTATTGCTAAGCATTTTGACGTATTTCTATTTTTACCCTATTTTCTTATACTACTTTAGCCAGACTTTAACATCTAACTGTTAAATAATTTTTAATTTCAAAAAAGTTGTAAATGCACTCTGACTAATGGATCTATAAGATTATTTAATATATAAATCGTTTAAAGGCTATATTTAAATTTGTACATTTTAATTTCAATAGAATTGTGATAGTCTGTGCTTTATTTTAAATGCAAATTATTAATTAAAAAGACTTATTATATTACAATTGAATAATAATAATTCGCTCTAAATTTTTATCAAATGAAATGATCAGTTTTGGAGTAGTAGCGAAAATGCAACTTATTCTGGACTTTACACTAGGCATTAATGTATACGTGTTAATCTGTGTTATTAACTCTACAATTTATAAATTATACAATTAAATTATAATGTTAGAATAGAAATAAACGCTTATAAAGCTCACCAATACACTCAAATTGCCTTAAATACAGTCAAATTTGACTATAATAAACAGCTAATTGCAAAAGAAACTCGTTTATTATAACGAAAATATTTATAATCGTAATTTTTAAACATTTGTTCTGCAGAATAGAAAATAAAAATAGTGTCTTTCATTGTTTTCTATGATGAAACATTACAAACATAAATATTTAAAATATAAAATTTGTAATTTAAAATTGATGCATAAAAACTCTGTAAATACAACGCTTTTTGATATTAAAAGTTTTATGATAAAGCAGCTCCTTATTTACATAATGAACGGAAGGAATTGTAATAATACTTCTACAGAAGGTTACACTGTGTGAAACTGTTGACAGTATATCTCTTCATCTACAAAAAATTGAAAGCCTAGATTTCACTGTCGTCACTGTCATTATTATTGATTTTTTATGCAATCTTTAAGCAAATAATTGGATTTATTGACAATGATATAATGCAAAAATATTTAGCATATAAAAAAGTTAATTTCTTATTAATATTTAAATTCTTACCAAAATTTCCATACTTGAACGGAATTCTGTCAGTGATATCGTAGGGATCTATTTGTTTAATATAATTATCTCTCACATAGTCTAACAATCTATCGACCAATTTATTGGCATTAAAAACAGTATTAATACCACAGATTAGGTTTTTAGTGTTAGGCTCAATACAATAGTTGACATCTGAAATAAAATTTCTGCTCTGTCTTTGATGTCGACTCGTGTGAAAAATTGATCGAAATCTAGATGTGAACCATTCCATTGCATTAATATGAACACTATTTCAAACTGTGCATCACTTTAAACATGACTTTATTCTTCTATAAAATAAACATTTAATCAAAAGAAAAAAAATTTATAGTTTGCATCAAAGAGAAGCAATTTTCTCAATAGTATCTTATTTTCCTATTATAGTGAACAGTATAGTATATACAAAAGCTGTTATATATTTAATGCAGAGTCAGAATCACTACTATTATGGTTTCCTACTGTACTGTACTAACTGTACTGTTCTGTATACTCTTTTATATAAATACGTTTAGCTATATATGAAAGTGAGCGAAATTTTTTTCTTCTCTATTGATTAAGTGGACAGAAATTTGTTAGACATGCTCTTTCGGTTCAGACTTGTTCCATGAAAGTAGGCTTTAGATGAAGTACAGATATCAACAAATTGCTCGAAAAGAGTTACATACATAAGGGAGCGCATGTAATCTCCATATATTGCTCTGAATTAAAGCAGATAAATAAAAGATATGTGAGAAAGTCGTCAAATAAACTTTCTTCATATAAATGTTGGACAATTGGATTTGTACTGCAATAAAAGGCATCAAACAAACTCATTCTCACAAAAATTTTATATCCTAATGATATAAACAGTATAATTACTTTTTATGATTGTTCTCATTCTTGAAATAGTTCCGAACTATATTAAGTTTATTCTATTGTGTGTAAAGTCATTTATTATTGAATTAGAAATTTTTATTTCCGGAAAAGTAACATTTCTTTTGTTTTGTTGCAGAATTAGCAGCAGAGTCAACAGAATAAAGCCTTTTCATTACGCTTTCCGCAGAATTAACTTTAAGTCGGCGGTGTGATGTTAAATGCTATTTATCTGTATTCTTTTATACCTGTGTGCAATTTTTCTTCAATTTTAGATTATTTTCATCCATAATTCATTATTCTTTATTATGTGCAGTAATTAACTTTTTTACTGTCTCATTCAGAATCTTCAAGTCTATAGCTGTGAATCTTCTAGTTTTCATCGATTAATTTTATTTTTTATTCAAGAATACTGTATTTCTGAAATTGTTGACAAATTACAAATTTTTTTACTAATTTAATTAAAAAAATGCTGATTGATTAATATCATTCATTTAATAAAACTTTTTTAACAAAAAATATTGAATCTTCTTAAAATTTTACAATTCATCTTATTTGCTCAAAAGAAATCTTTTCGTAAAAAAATTCTCATTTAATCTTTAATTCTAAAAATTTTCAATATTTTTATCTTGACTGAAATTTTTTGCTATAATATCAAATTGCTTATGAATGTTGTATGTTTTTACCTTTAAATTAAATTCTCAAATTATCCAGTCCACTAACTTGTAAGAAACTGTGGCAATATTTAAAATTAAAGAGCAATGGTGGGCATCTATCTTACATTTAGTACTATTGGAAGAAAAAGTATTCGTTAAACTTCGCGCTGAAATACTAGCTTAACCAATAAGACTATATATATTATTAAGGGAATATTGAACACGATTGGATACATACACTAATTCAGCGGTTTCCAAATGGTGGTATGCAATTATTTGAATCATTATACTTGGCATAATTAAATTTTAATACCGTTAGCGTTGATACGGCTCACGTGCTGTTATTCATTATTGTGTTCAATAAAACACCAAAGCATACGAGTTTTGTTGGCAATAACCTGATATCTGTATACTATTATAGTGCTGTAGATATCTGGTTATTGATGCAGAGCCAAGTGTAGTGATTAAAACAATTGCGTACCCCATTTGGGAACCGCTGCACTAATTGATGAGAGCGAAAATGTTAGATTCAACAAATACTTTTTCTTCTGACAGTACATTTAATTTATTTTTTAAATGCTACACATTTAAAAGAAATACCCTATATTTCGTATCAGGCATTAGAGTTTGGATTGACATTTTTACAGGTAATTAGTTTCTTTAATATATACTATAAATAATATATATATATGTCAATTACTCTATGTATGTCAATTATATAAGAGGATTGAAAACAGTTCAACAATATTTTAACCTATTAGTGCAAAAAAAATTTGATTAAAAAAATTCATCAAATAGAGTGTTTTTCGGACTCTCAATCAATCAGTAGGTAAATAAAAAAAGCAATAAATATTGTTTATATTGAAGTAAAGAACTTTTCAAACCGTATAAAATTTTAAAAACCTTCTATTTATTTAAGAATAAATACTTTGTTGCTTATTATAATAAATCTAATTATAATTTTATTTTGAATTATTTTTTTCTTCTTTTGTCAATACTTTGAAACGTATACAAAGTTTTGTTTGAATTTAATGTTTAATACACTATTAGAAGCACTGTTATTTTGATTTTGAAAAAATATTTTAAAAACTGTTTCTATAAACAGTTGAATTAAGTTTTTATTAGACTTATAAAGGATGCGGAACATAGTATATATTCTTCACTATAATCTTCAATAAAGTAATCAAATCCTTATGAATATGTAAAATATGAAAATGAAACCCATTTGATTCTGCAAACCATTAATAAATAATTGAAATGAAAGGTTTCTAACATTAAAACAAGATATTTATGATTTTCCATAATAAATAATGAAACAAATAAAAGTTATAGTTATTGAACATTTGTATTTCTCTGTTTTTTGTAATATCATTTTCTCTACTCATTTAACACGAAAAACTCAATCAACTTTTATGCTGTACTTACAGAATGTAAATTACAGTATAGCACAGCGCAAACAGTATTACAAATACAGAATTAGTATTCATATACTGTACAGTCTATAGAGTCCATACAGCATATGAGGAATAAGATTTGCATTTTGAGAAATAGCAGAATTGTCTATTACTTGCAGGTCTGAATATCAGGTTTATTCATTGCAAAGAATCTTAAGATTTATTACTTATTTTATTCATACTTATAAACCTGCAATTCATTTAAATTTATCATTGAATAACTTTTCTAACTTTATTTTCAATTTGCCCTAAAGGTTAAGTTTATGACATGAAAAGGTTAAAAATACACACCTCAACCTCTCACTTATCAACAATTTGTTCATTTATTATTCGTTATTTCATTATTCACTACTAATCAATAGATGACAAACACTTCAATTGTATTCATCGAAGTGTAAACGTTTTGTTTATTATTCATTATTTGTGTGCAATTTAAATGAGTTATTAAAAGTGTAAATTTAATTAAATAGTATAAAGCTTTGCCAACTGAACACCAAACCCCTAATCAAACCAATAATAACATACATGTATTGTACAGTACAGCATATTTTCTATCGTTATAAAATATTTAAGTTGTAATTTAATTGAGTTGTCAATACTGTAAATATTATACTGTACTATATAATGAAAACTTTATTTAATACATTTTGCTATTTGAGAAGCTTAACTTTTAAAAAAATATTAAAATCACAAAATAACTGCATTTTTTTAAGAAGAAATTATTTATTCAAATATAAATACAGTCAGAAAAACTTAAATCATCCCTTTTTCGGGATTCAACAGGACTGGACTCGTTTAAACTGTTAGGACGCTGTCAATGTGTTTAAATTTAGACAATAATGGAGTATAAGGTTTCATAATTGTTGAATAAAATGTTGAGTTGATTTGGGGTTTTTAAAATTTGATTATAAAACAACTATATTTTGGGGACAAATGAATATTATTATAGAAAAGTTACATTACAATAACATTAAGAGAACATTGGATCCAAAGAGTCTCTCATAGTTTGGTCTCTTGGAGTCGACTCTCCTTAACAGCAAAATACATAAGTTTTTATAATTTAAAAATTTCCTTGTATTTAACAGGATATGACTATTGCATAAAATAGTGAATATGTGTAATTAACAAATTTTCCATGAAATCAAATATCTTTAAATTTAATTAACTTAAAGTTCTAAAAAATGTGCCTAAATCGAGAAAAAAAATCTAAGGATAGGCCACTGCCTAACAAAACTTTTTCATTTCATGAGCCAATTCCCTAATGAGAGGAGATCTCACTGAAGCCTATGTTGAAAACCAGGAGATTTTTACAGGGATAACCCCGTGTCGGTGTGGGTCATGGGATTGTTATAAAACATGGCCGGCATATGGCGGGATTATAGCAATCAAAGAAAGCAGCTCCAGGGGATCGAACCCACGACCCTTCGATCAAAAGTCCGATGCCTTTGAGTTTGCCCCACACTGACTTCCAACAGAAAGGACCCTTTTGTCATAAGACTCTACTTGATATGACTAAATTATGGGAACAACAGTACAGGACGGAATTCTATATTTGAAAATTTTGATACCTCTAGTATATCAAAACTTAATGTATTGATCAAACGGATCAAACATTAAAGAAGTTTCTGTTGAATTTTTCTATTTTTTGCAATTAATTATATTAATGTAGCAGCTTTTTATTCAAAAATTACAAATTAAATGCTTGCATTGAAATAACTTTTAGAATAAAGCATTTTATAAACTATATATATATATATATATCGAATAATTTTAAAAAAATGAAATTGTGCAAAGTTTGGCAAATGTATTGATAGTTTGAGGTGCAGTCAATCCATTCCACATTATTTTTCTGAGTCAATAAAGATTAAAAACTTTAAAATATTTTTAAAATGTAAACAGCGCTATAAAACATGGGGAAACCCCGAAAAGTCTTTGCCCTTGTAATGAAGATCTGACACTCCTCTCAAGTTTACGATTTTGTGCTTTTGAACCTTTATATAATGCATAGAATGAAATCATTTTGCAAATAATTTCAAAAATTCCTTTCTTAAAAAATAAAATAAACAATTGCTAACTATTCATAAGCTATTAAGAAAACTAAATATTCAAACAAAAAAATAGCTGAAAAAATTGAAAATTAAAATTTGAATTATAACATAATTTAGGGCTAAAATTAATTATAAACAATCTTTTAATTCATAAAAGGCATTAATTAAGACTTAATTAACTTATTAAAAGTTTATTTCGCAAAACTAAACAAAAGATAAAATATTGGAGTTTTAGTTAAAATTATGAAAATTGTTTAATTAACTGAAGTGTTATTTATTAAAAGAGTAAAAAATGTTAATTATAGTGATCATAAATTATGATTACATGTAAAATACTCTGCAGGACAGGAAAAGTACTGTATAAGGGAAATGACTGATTAGTTCATTTAACTATCAAAAAATGCCTGAAGACAATTGATATAACTTATACTTTAATTTCGATTTCGATTTTATGGGCGGAAAATTGCATTAAAAACAACGCTTTCCCACCTCTTGTTTCCTGTCTCTTCTCTCGTTTAGATGTTATATAAGGGGTACAAAACTAACGAGAGGTCAATTTCTCATTTGTTATCTGCACAGTTTTCTAATGTATTATACAGTATTGTATTAAGTTATTATAGAATTTAAATAAAAAAATAATATTTCCAAAGATGTATACAAAAATTTTTAATTATTTTCAGTTATTGCTCTTTTGAATCGATTTAAAAATAATGTATTTTACAAAAGCTGTATTTTTTTGATAAAATAGTTTATATAAATATTTATCAAATTCACAACAAATATCTATTTGTGATTAAATGAATTGGTCAGTATTCAGAATGGTCGACAAGAAATCATTTTAGAGTGAACCCAATTTTTTAAAATCTCAACGCTTTTACTGAATTTTATTTTACAAGTTTATAATCAAGTTTAGTGTAAGAGAAATAACTTATGTAATAAAATATGACTTACATAAAAAATAATTTTAATCTATATAAGTATTTCTCACAGCTGGTTCACGTATCACTAATAATCGGCTGAAGCTTTTCTTTTTCATAGACTTTATCCTAAAATTAAGTGAAAAGAGATGTTTCTCTTTTTCTAACATAAAATACATTTTTTAATAAGTAAAGTAAAAACTTTTGTAAGTTTAGTATTTCAAAAAAAAGTTTTGATTAAAAAAGTTTATGAAATAGAGTTTGTTTTTGAACTGTCAATTGTAGACATTTGCAGATAAATAAAACACAATATAAATGATGTTTACATTGTGTGAAAGTACAGTTATTTCCTTTTTAAAAACATATAAAAACATACTAAAGGTCATGACTATATGATTGCAAAAATATAAAATTTATTTTCAAAAAGTTGTTCATCACTTAAACAAAAGCACATCAAATAAAGTAAATTTAAAATAACTTTATTGCTGCTTAAAATAGAAATATTATAGTTTTCGTTCATTTTCTGCTGAAATATCAAAAATAATTTGCAATCTTTTAAAATATTTTGATTACTTGAACCCGGAATTAAAGAAAAGTTCATAAATTTTATTTCAATAAAGTATGAGAAGACCGAAGAAGACGAGTTACTTATATTAGAGTATAAACATTGTTATGAAAACAAACATAATCCTCAGGTCATTAAATTGAATACTTACCAGTTAAAGGTAAAGTCAAACATAAACTTTATTGCCGGTTAAAAAGTGAATGTATAGTGAATGGACTTATGCTTGTTATAAAAATTCACGATCTGCAACATAAACAACAGGCGATTTTTAATCTTATGTGGGAGCTTTGCAGGTGTAATAGCCGATTTGCTAAATATTTTTTCGTATATATTTTTCAAGTCATAACTTAATCAGAAATCCTTATGAAAAATTCTGATCTGCATAATTGGGGAAGGTGGTCTCTCAAATAAGAAAACTCTCAAAAATTATAAGATTGAGAAAACTGTAATTTTTAAGTTCTCTTACAGTTCTAGTGATTGAAATAAAAAGTATAAAAATTAAATACTAAAAATTTTCAATTGTATCATATGTTGATATTTTAAATATACGTTAATTAAATTTCATTTAGATCTGTCTAAACGTTTTAAAATATCAACTTATGATAAACTGAAGATTGAGATAAGCCCTTACTTCAGAGACAGAGACTGCCCCAATTGTACAGTATACTAATATATGTCTAATTTTAAAAATTGAAATGATATAAAATTTGCCTTAGGAATTAATATAAAAAACTTGATTTAATAGTATGTTTCGGTGCAATACACCTTGTTAAAACTTCTGTCTTTGCCTGAATGAAGTGATTGTAAACTTTTAAAGTTAGAATAGTGAATTAGCTAACTTTACCGCATTTAACTTCTGAGAAAACTAATTAAAGCTAAATGTTAATTAGAGAATATATACATGTATTTCTTTTAGACACAATAACAATTAATTCCATTATTTTTCATTGGGTACAACGTGATGATTAACCTAATTTGATGTAATAACACCGTCAAGTGTTCTTACTTAGAACTTAGATTGGATTAAATCATGACATTGTAATCAAATTAAAAATAATGAATTAAAATGCTCCGAAACAAATACTATTTACTAAGCATTAAGAATTATTTACATAAACTTTCATATAATATAATATTATAATCAGAATTTTCTCTTTGAAGTTCTGTAAGATAATTACATTAAACTTATTTATTATATTTAGTTTCTTAGAAGTTCTCATAATTTGCATACTTTTAAGAAACGAACATAATTTGATATAAGTTCAATGTAATAAACTTACAAAACTTCATTAGCGATAATAATAATTATAATATTATCAAATGGTAATTGCATTACATTAATATTAATGTAAATAATTCTTAATGCTTAGTAAATAATTTTTGTTTGAGAGCATTTGAATCCAATATTTTTAATTTGAT
The DNA here is from genome assembly GCA_034699485.1 of Nanhermannia elegantula. Lineage (NCBI taxonomy): Eukaryota > Metazoa > Arthropoda > Arachnida > Sarcoptiformes > Nanhermanniidae > Nanhermannia > Nanhermannia elegantula. Next base: position 21,405 of record JAQGCH010000099.1, read on the forward strand.
TACAACGTAATTATTTAATCCAATCTAAGTTGTAAGTAAGAACATTTTGATTGTGCTACAATTTGCATAAATTTGCTATTGGAGGTATCGTGTCATCAGATGGCCAACAAAATTTACCTTTAAAATAAAATCACAAAATATATGTTACCCTGTATTAATAAAAATTATGGCAGTCCAATGCATCTTAAACTGGTCTTAAAGTTTATATTAAATATAGTAATCCTTTCTCTTAAATATAAATAATAAGTTTTGCCTATTATTAAAATGAGTTTTTCTGCGCTTCTGAATAAATGATAAATACTTAATAAAATTGTTAAATAGCATTTAGATGTAAAATGTTTGGTTGAGTTGATTTTGGTTGATTCGGTTTCATCAATTCTATGTACAATACAACAGATTGAAAATCACGTTTTTCAGTATAAAATAAAAAACAGTTAAATTGTGATAATTTATTTGCTTAATAGTGACAATCATTTTTAAAAATGACAAAGGGTTTACATAATTGGGTAAGATATTCAAGTCCTCAAAAATGGTCTGATATTTATAATACAAATATTATGCAATGAAATAAACAAATAAATTAATTATTTTGACTATTGCTGAGAATTTTAATTGTTTGTAATCACTTAAAAAGAGAGTCATTTAATAATTACATAATAGCACGACCACTAACAGGCCAGAGACACGCGTGTCTTCACTGGCGTCTAAAGTCTTGGCGCCAATTTTGAAGGCAATACACTTTTCTTTGCAATATTACTGCTTTTAGTAGTACTGGTTCTGATTCTATCACAAGGTCTCGGCGGCTGATTATATACTAAATCCCAAAGTCTGATAATATCTTGAGGCTTATGCTTATGACTTGTCATCAATTTTTTAAAATTACACGCGTCCACAACTACGTTAACATTCTTCATGAGCGCGTGATTCAAGCGCCTGATCCCTGCTTTTTCTGCAACAATACCAGTCATGTAAACGTCTTCCAAATACATTGGCGTTAGTTTTATGCTCATCTCATATAATGGTTTTGCTGCGTCACCGGTTATCATATATGCGGGTCCGGTGGCAAAGTTGGGGAATATTGTTCCGTTAAATGCTTCCTTAGGGACATACCATTTATTGATTGAGTTTCGGTGAGGTTTCCATCTTTTGGCTAATTTTCCTGAAAATATTTAAATAATCACTTGAGTTAAATGTTAATGTAATTTAATATTAAATATTGTACAGTACTGATAATCAATTTACTGGTATACCGGTATTGTCAGAAGAAAAATAAAAGATACAAGAAATGTGATTACTGACCACTATTAGCACAATATAAAAAGTGTATCGTTAAAGTTAAATACCAGTATTATATTATATAATATATTTTTGAATAAGTTAATCACTTTGCGATTGTTTTGTTTGCTTTGTTTCTTATATATTTATATAATCCAATGCTTTATTTTAAAAAAATTTTAAATCAAGAATAGTACAGGTATTTTCTGATCTGCATTTTTTAAAATACTGTTGGGTAATTTGTTACCATATTTGTTTTAGCATTAATACAAAGCAAATTTGTAGTGATTGCTGATGGCTTCTAATTTTTATAATTTTATTACTAAAATAATCCGATAAATACATTGCATAATAATTACAAGTACTAACTATTGTTCATTCTTAGCAACAAGAAATGTATTCCCAAAATTGAATATAACAAAATATTTGCATTCTAAATGCTTAAGTATTATTTGGTTGTTAAAACGACAAAGCATTAGTATTTTTCAAAGTAATTCTAATATACATAAACGGAGGAGGTTTTAAATTTTTTTACAAAAATAATTCAAAAAATTAACATTTTTAAAAATTTAGATTTATTTTGAATTTGACTATTATAAAGAAGAAGAATTAAAATGTTCGACCTCGTGATCGTTATAGACAATAATACTTTAAATTTGAGTTGTGCATTGTTTTCTCTTAAGTGTCAAAAATCCTTATAATGTTATTTAAAATATGTTAAAACAGATAAAATCAGGTTTCGAGATTGTTTACAAAACTACATAAGATTATTTATTTTAAAAGTGAGCTAGGCACTTTTAAAAAAAATCAATCATATGAAGCGAGTCTAATTGAAATAAAATGAACACTTACCTATAATAGCTCTACTAAAAGTTCGGGTTTCACTAAAGTCAACGATATGCTGCATATTAACAAACATGTCGTCATCAACTTTGAGCACATACTTGACTTTATTGCACTTTTCACTAATCCATTTCATCATAGAAATAGTCTTTAGAGTCAAATTGAAGTAATTATCAATAAAACTTCCCTGCAGTATATCTGCATAACGAGCGTCTTCTGAAATAATTTTCTGCTGCAGCTTATCGTCAACTGTACCCCCGACGAGAAACAGAAGATAAGCGCCTCTTTCTATAGCAAATTTACCCCAAGTTTTTCTGATCGCTTCTCGAGCTTCGAAATGATCAACAGCTGAGTTTACGATCACAAGAAGATCAATAGTAGCGCCCAAGTCGTCATCACAGCCTTTGGGTTTATCTATTTTCATAGTCTCAGTGTATTTAAGGTCTTCTGCATTGAAGATGAGCTTTGCTTTGAGTATAGATTTGCTGTCATAGTTGTCAATATCACTATCAGTATTTTGTATATTTTGGTTATCAGTTTCATGAGATTTTTGATCGACATCTATATTAAGATCATTTTTCACCTCATTTTTATTAGTATTCTTGATATCAATCTTGACATCAGTTTTATTGTCTTTATTTTTGATATCACTCTTATCATTGTTTTCCTGTATTAATTGCTTTTTCAAAGCCGTTCCAATCGTTGACTTAACAGTAACTGAACTTTTCACTATTGGTAGTACTGATTCACGATTAATGACACTATTGTTTCTGTTACTGATATCACCAGAATTTATTGACTCAACAATTAATGGTGATTGCGATGAACTAGTTTTTAATGAAATTGATGCTGAATTAGATGATAATGCTATGTGTGGTGATTGAAACTTCTTTGAATCATCTAATTTAGTGTCTAATTTCGCAATTTTTTTAATTAATGTTGATTTAACTAACTTTAAATTACTTAATGATTTAATTGATTTATTGTTTATATCATGTAATACATGTTCAAACTTTTGTTTTTGATTATAAAATAGCATCTGCTGTGGTAATAAACGTCCTGTCGATTCACTTAAATTTGATGAATATCTAGTGATTGTGACCATTGTGGCCACAAGACTGGTCAGTCCTAATAGCGTGATAATGCGATGTCGTGCCATATCTAGCACTTAATCTTTTTTTTGCGTTTCGTCACTTTGAGAATAATTCTATAACAACTCAATAACACACAAACACACAATTCAATTGCCGGTAAGTATCCATAGATTGAGATATCTTTATACACAATAAATAGTAATTTTATTTATATGAAAGACCAAAATGGCTTAAATTTTTGCCCCAAATTTTGCTTAAATGAAAATTTTATTTTCCGCCACAAAAGTTCTTTCAACACTTCCGTCAAAATTGTTATAAAATTTGTGGATCAGATTTGATTTTCGGTTTTATCTCATTCTCACTGTGGAAAAAAATAAAATTTATAATATTCCTCATAATTAATAAATACAATTTATATATTGTCTGTAACTATTTTGCAATAAAAAAAGCACTTATTTTTGATCAGATAATTACGAAACAAAATTATTGACTTTTAAATAGAATGCAAAACTTAAATATAAGTAACTCAACTTGTAAAAGTTAATTTTAAATTTAAATTACCAAAATTTTTTAGCTAATTATTTTGACCCAAATAAGTTATAAATCCATCGGTTTTATTCAAATTTTTTAAAGCTATGGCAACTAAATTGAAATGAAGTTTTAATTTGATAAAATTTCAACTCGTTTCGTTTTTATTTTAATCAAGCAAGTTAAATTTCCTTGAATTTTATTAATTTTATTAAATCTATGTTTACTTGACATATAATAAGAGAGACAGCTTTGCCACTCAATGTTTAATATTAAGCTTAAATTTTAAATTTAAATATAAATCTGAATTTACTTAATGAATACGGCTGATAGATAACCCTAAAACAGAAAGAGCAGGTTGAAAGCTGCTTGTCATTTATGGTCAATACCTTTTTGAATCCATGAAATATGAAATTTAACTTCTCATAATTTATTTATTTTTCAAGATTGACAAGTTATGAAAGAATTTTAAAAAGTATTTAATAATTGACATCCTATTTTAAAAAATAAAATAAACTTTAACTTCAACAGTTGAAAATATTGTTATACAAAATTAAAAAATTTTCGGTTTGAATTTTAAGGGGTATTAATTTTCATTAAGAATTTTAGAATTAAGCATCCAATGTTATATGCTATGAAAACTGAAGGCAATTTTGTAAATTCCATGCCAATAATGAAAAACTGGCAACCTATTACTAAGCAACCTATTACTAAAGTACTTCTGTACTAAAATTATTTAATTCTATTTATTGTTATTAAGTACAAAATTGGAAAAAAGTTATTCAGTCTAAGCAAAGCTCTAATAACATTAGACACAAAGCAAAAGTGCAAACATAAAAGACTAGACTTTTAAAGTCATTAAAAATAATTTTGTTAACTCATGAAAATCGTCACTTAATCGAAATCTTTCGTGTAATAAATATTATGTCATTCAGTTTATGGTTAAACTTTTTTCCTGTGCTCCTCTTATGAAAAATGTTTTATAACGATATCTGAACTCATATATCATTTGAACTCCTATTAAAAATATATTAAGAAGTTATTCAACTTTTTACTACAGTACCCTTTGATGACCGAAAACCTATTTGAATACCGCACATTTCGGCAAAATTTCTCACATTAATGACAATTTCACTTATTTAACAAATGACTTATAAGTTAAAGGTTTTTAAACGATTTATTATATATAAAATTCCACTGCATTTAATGGTTTTGCTTTTTAATAATTAAAAATTCTTTTACTCTAAAAATTAAGTGACATATAGTTTAGAATTTTGAAGGGATGATTGATTTTTTGCAATAATGTCATAAAAATGCTTTTCTATTAGCAATTTATTCAATTATTGGAATGATTTGTAATAAATTATTACTAATAATCCATTTACAAGTAATGCATCTTTAAAAGCAATTTTGAACTAATTTTTATTTCTCACAAAGAGATATTTTATTTGAATGAAGATCAATTAGGCTAACTTTATAATAGATTTGCATGCTTTTTGCTCAACTATAAATGAGTTAACCATATTTCTAAATCTAGTCAATTATTCTGCAAAAAATTCAATCATTTTCAGTGAAATTTTTTTGGATTTTCATTTGTATTAATAATTTTAGATTAAGTATTATCTAAAAATAGAAGCTTATAGTCATGAAATATCCGTCCGTCTGTCCCCTCCCTGTTTCGCTTGGTATTCAACTCTATTATTGCCTTAAATATATCAAAATAAAAAAATTATTATTATGTTATATTCAATAGATTTTCAATTAAATTAAATGCTAAACTATTTTGATGTATTGCACAATATTTTTGAGGTTTTGTAATTTTTGAATGTCTTTTTAAACTGACTCAAAGAGAAATTTTGATTACAGGTATTCTTATATTTTTTTGAATCAAAAAGAGTTTGCTTCTCAATTACATGCGAGACTGAATTCCTATTTTTGAGTGGGTTTCAAGTTTTGAGAGCGAAAATATGTGTAATAAGTTTGTGTTGAGTGGCTTAGAGACAAACTGACAAAACTGTCTGCGAAATACAACATTCCGTACATTGAAGAAGAAGCTGATAAAATAGCTTCAAAAGTGGTAAACATAAGTTCATGAACCATAAGCTTTGAAATATTTTCATGATTCAGTATTTTATGATTACTATTAATGCATAACTATATATATGATGTCTTTCTGCAAAATATTTTAACATTCTTTTGAAAATCTATATAAAAACACTTATTCGAGAATTTTGTTGATATCTTAAAAGTCTTTAACTACTCAGTTAAAACCTTGAATATCATTAATTTCAACACTTTATTACAAAATTTAATGTATGTATAAAATTAAAGATGAAGTCTTCATACAAGTAATCTGAAGGTCTGTCTGATGACTAAATCGCATAAAATATAAGGAAATCTTAATTTTTTCATAGATTTCGTGTTTTTACTTTGATTTTCAAATTTGTGCAGTCCTTCACGTTATCAAAAATTTTTTTATTAAAAAATCTTAAATTTAATCGATTTTTACCAATAAACTCAAGTCTGAATGAAGTTATCCTTATTAAACATATACTGAAACTGTACAGTGCATTACTATTGGTTAAAATAACTATAATCTATAGAAAAATCTATTATAAAAGACTTGTACTGCACACTGACATAGACTTGTTTCTCACCACTTGAATAAAGTAAAAATAGATCTAAAATTATGATATAATATGAAAAAAGAAAAAAATATATCAAACTATAGAACAAATATTTGAGTCCATAATTTAAAAGGGAAAATAAAATTGAAAGTTATGCTACAGTGAGAAAAAAGTACAGTATAGTATCCCAGAAGAGTCACTGAACCAAATTTCACTTTCGATGCTGTTTATGATAATTATTTTGCAAGTTTTTCTTCTCTCAATCGCGAGAGAAAACTATTTTCTTCACTATGAGAGACATGAAAATGATTTTTGCTCAGCATATGTGTGAGCATAAAAAACTAGTGAAAGAAGACATTCCTCTTTAGCTCTCTCTTACAATTCATGCTAGTTTTGCATTATATGATTGCGTGTTATTCATTCATACGTGAGGTGATATTTAGGGATGATTTTCTTCAAATATTTCTGTGATTCCTTTGTGCAAATGGTGTTTGAATTAGTTTTTTTGTATGAACTTATTCTCATATGAGAAACACTTTCACATAGTTTTGTCTCTTTTTGGTCCAAATTATATACTTGTGGGACACTTTTTATAACTAGAATTCTATCATTTTTTATAATTTTTCTAACAATAATAGTTATAAATGAAATTAATAGAGATTTAGATTATAGTTGTAGTGATACTAATAGTTTTGTACTTATAGTGACAGTACTACAAATTTTAGTGAATACTTGTAAATAAAAAATTCTAAACCAGTAAAATCTGAAAGTTTTCGAAACTTTATACTTTAAAATCTCTAAATAATTGCAAAATAATTGTTCGTGCAATCAAAGATAATTTTGTGGAACAATGGAAATGGTTCTGCATTTTTATTATTAAAAGAGAGGACGAATATATTTTGTCATTGAAAATATCCAGAAAATATCTTAATTGAAATGGTTCTATAAATTCTCTTGGAATATATCAAATTATTTTACTATTTTGATAGCTTTCTATATATAGCTTTTAAAACAACAAAAAAATTTAATGAACATAATTTACTTTTATTTTTTAAACCCCAATAACGTTATAGCACTTGTTGATCTGTAGACTTGTTGATGTTTTGAGCGCATAAATCTTCAAAACTGATATTTTAAGTTTTGTTTAGCCGAACATTTATGTAAGCTGTTAGGTCTCAAGTCTCTCATTAAAGCACATGATTACTCAACAATAAAATTTAAATTACTTAATAGAATGCAATTTATTTTTCTTTTTAAACATAATGACCCGAAAGATGTATATTGAGAGACTTTCCCTCATTAGGGAGATTTTAATCGTTTTTTGAAAGCAGAATATAAATATCCGTTAAGTATCTTATAATTTACTGCTATCATCTAATGTTGGGAAAGTTTATTGAAGTTTTATCAGAATTTTTTCATTTCATTTTTTGTATAATTTTTATTTTTCACTCTGAATAATCATTTTGTCTAAATATAATTTTTGTAAACTTAAATTTTTTTAAAAATCACATTACAGTCTATCCCGTTTATAATAAACCCGATCTGCCCACCAAATACCGTTCACTATAAGCTGAAGTTCACTATAGCTGAAAATTTAATAAGCGTTTAATTCATTTTCCCAAGAAATAGTGTTCATTATAAGCGGTTATTCACTATAAAAGGGTTCACTATAAATGGGTTTGACTGCAAATTAAAATAAATATAACTTTAATTTTGAAAGCAAATAAAAGAAGAATCTTATCTAATTTTTATCTATATTCTCATCAAATCCTTATCAGAGATTTTTTTCGTACATAAATAACCGGTTAACTATTGAATAGTTAATTTGCATTTGCATTGCATAGCAGTAAACTTTAATTAATATTTTCAGAAGTAAATGTTCAGTGTCGTAAGTGCTTTATAAGGCAATAAACTATCTTTTCTATTAACTCATAATTTATTTTCATTAAATAACTTAAGAATAACATAAGAGATGAACTTATGCGAGAACTTTCATTAATTTTTTCTTTTGATTTCTCGCAAATAAATAAAATATAAACCTGAAAGTCGTGATCAATTCTTAAGGAAAACCCTTTCATTTACACATTAGAGTTCATAAATTGAAAATTAACAGAAAAAACCGATAATTAACTAACCCTTAAATTAATAGCTTTTTACTCTCTTTTTATAATAAATCGAAAGTTTATATAAAAAAAGTTTTTTTAAGAATTTTTTTCAAACGAGTATTCAATAAATTCAGAGTTTATTAACTCTTTTGTAAATTATTAAATATTTATTGTTATTTAAGCAAAAAAAGAGAAAATTTTTTACCAACCACTTAATGAAGGCTAAGGCGTAAGTAATATCCTCTCAATGCACATGTGTTCTGCAGTATTAATGAGGAGAACTGTTTTGCTGATCATTAGTGAGTTCTTTCACTTTAAGCTACAAATTGTGTGTTATGTATAGAGCGAACACATCCGCAATTAAATGTAACACTAGTTTTTACGTATGCATTATTTTGTACGTATCCGCGAAATAGTTGTCAGGACACAAATTATCAGTGACTGGCCATAAATGTAGAGAAGAGGAAAAGTTAGCTTTAATGCTGAAACGCACTGTTCTTTAATTAGACTACAAAGCGAGTGCATTCATAGAAATTCATTTTTACACTCAATTTCTTTCTTAGATTTCAATGTCAGTTAAACTTAATTCGTCTCAAATGCTGTTTATTTAAGATATTTTTGGTCATAATTTATGACACATATAAATATTGTGTAATAACAAGTGTTTATATCTTAAATATTTATATGAATTGATTGTTATATAACTACATTGCATGTAAAAAAAATCATTAATATTAATATTTTTTATAATAAAACAGATTTCCGCTTACGATAAAAATTATTTATTAATTTCATTATTCTGGTGATGTCAATAAAAATGACAATTTTTTTTATTGAATAGAAGCTGACAAATGAGTTTAATTTTTTCTATTCTATGCTTAAATAGAGATCAAATTTTAAAATCTGAATAATATAACAAAATTACTGTCAAAATTGAGATCTTATCTCCGGATTCATAGTTTTATGAACATGTTTGGCATCAAAATATTCTTTTATTGTAAACTATAGTCATTTTTTGACAATAAAATCACATAAAATAACAATTTTGAGAAATTTTTCATAAAATTAATCTAAAAAATATATTAAATTTCAAAAATCTGTCATCATTTCAAAAAAATAATATTCCTCTACGTGTCAAACATTCTATAGAATGATCAGTAAAGAAATATTTGAAGAGTTTTTACAGATTAAAGATAAAACAGAAAATATTTGGGAGAAAACTATTTGAGTCCTGAAGAGCAAAAAAATTTATTCAAATTAAATTAATTAATGATAATTATAAGGAATCTTTTTTTTATTTAAGGGTTTGTTAACTCAACCTTCAATTCTTTATTATTCTTGTTTTATATAAACCTTTTCCTTAATTTAATTTTTTTAAGTGTCGAATACCTTATTCACGGAAGTTTTCATATCACTTCCCAAATGGCATCTTCACTAATACTTTATCTTAACCGGTGTGCAAATTTCGATATTTCTTAATAACATTAGGACATAGGGTGACAGGTTTTTAAATAAAAAATTCTCCTTATTTTTTTAAGTAAATAAACTTAAGATAATAAAGTATTTAATAATTATATTTAAATTAAAATAATTTTAAATAAAAAAATATTAAATGAAATTAAGAATTTTCTTCTCATAATTCTATTGCATTTTTAGTTTAATAAACTGTAAAATATTTTTTGTACACAATATGCATAAGAATACTGGTCACACATTTTTGATAAGTATTTTTTGATTACCATTGATGATAAATGACATCACTTTTTGATATCATACATAATGATTGGGGAAAATGATGCCTTAAGCGAGAGGTACCTGTATTTATAGGATATAATATCGATGTGAAAGAGTAAATATTAATTTGTGTGCGTAACTCTTTTTATAATGGCTAAAAAATGTTAAACAAGTGAAAAACGATGGCTCAAGCCTTCAATAACTTAATAATCTATGCGATTAAGTCATCAAAGCCTATAAATATTCAATAATCAGAATCAAATTCTCAGTTTCTATTAAACAAGCATTAGTTGCATAAGAACTTCATGAAATCATATCTCACATGAGTTAAAAATAAATTTTCGTAGTTTTTCACACGAAGGTTACACTAATTTTTCCCAGTTTTTAAGGAAAATAATTTTTTAAAACAAATGCTTGCATAATTGGGTAAAAATAAGTTATATACTGTAATGAAATCATTATTTATTATTATAATATTGCGCTTTTATTTTTTATTTACCTTACGAGCAAATGTCAAGTTCACACTTCTTTCATATGACGTTTTGATTATCACATAATAAAAGTTTTATATTATTCTTACACGAATTTTAGCATTAAAACTGACGATCATTGAGAAAATATGAAATTATTATATGGTTTTAAATCAATTTGCAAAACAAAAGTATGTCAATAATGTTCGTGTTTTTAAGTTGTTTCACACTAATCAACGCTTTTTTGAGAAGTTATTATTATTTTATTATCATTTTCAATGAAAACATATTTCACGCTATGCTTTAACATACAGTATGTTTTTAAGTACAGTTGTGCTCAATGATTATTAGGCCTGAAATCGATATATTTTGAGCTCAAAATTAAGTCACCGTCTCATCAAATATATAGTATATTTACTTAAATTCAAAAAAATATTCAATTGTCTGTATGCTATTCATTAGGAGATATAATTTTTATATATTTATACAACAACTGCAAAATACTCCATATTACAGACCTTTACAAAAACTATATGAAGATAAACTACTTCTTTGCAAAAATTTTTGATCGCAAAAAAATGTCAAATTATAAGAAAATGATTGATTTTTAATGACTTACCTTAAAAACTAATTGCAGTTTAATTTTAGATTAAAAAATCGTTTTCTTCTGTAATTCTTCGCTTTAAGTCGATGAACACAATTGAAAATATATTATAAACTCTATTTGAAGGTCTGCGAAGTGGTGATAATTAGTTGTCGTTTGGATGAGTGAACAATTTATTTTCAAAGTTTATAATCAATTATAACACATATTTTTACACAAAAATTTAAAAAATGTATTTTGTTTGTAAATAAAAAAATTCTTGTTTATTAAACTTATAGACTTTTAGCTGACATAATAATTCATAGCCTGTAACAAAAGAATTATAATTTGTTTATCAGTTCATTTTTTAAAGAATTTATAAAGTCGTTGATCTCTAATAGCTTTTAATCTCTGATCACATCCTAATGCTATCGAAAGCTATAAAAGCAACACATTTAATAGCAATTCGTAATTGACAAACATTCACAAAACAGGAATGACTTATTTCTGCGCTTATATTAAATTATATTTTTTCTAAAATATCTAAACAGAAAGCCTTTACATTCGAGAAATGAGAATATTTTTCTTCCTTTCTCTATCGCTGTCTCTTCAATACTACTTATAAGTCTGTATTTTTCTTATCGACTTTGAAAAAAATTCTTAAACCGGTCGTCTCAACAATTGGTATTTTTAAGCTTAAAAAAGAGAAGCCTTAAGAGCGGTATTTTTATAATAGTAGAAAAGGCAGTACAGCGTGAGGCAACTCATATATAACTTTTTGAATTTATATACACTTGCAATATATGATAGAGCAGTGAAAGGATCACTGGTTTTATGGCAAAAGTTTTTTTCATGACTTAGAAAAGTGGCAGAACTTGTTATCGCCGCGTGAAGCTCAGGCATGCGTTCAGGTTTGCACCAGTTTTTGATCAAACTTGCGTTTGTTAATCTGGATGTTAATCGTTTTTCTTATTTAAATTTATATTTTTTTAATATACATCACTGTAAGGGAATTCAAATAAAAGTTATACTCTTAATATGCCTCTAATGTAGTTATAGGTAAAAAAACATTAGGAAATATTCATTTCAAAAAAATTCACTACTATTATAAGCAATTAAAAGAGGATAAGCTTTGCGTTTAAGGTGGCGTTGATTATCTTTCAAATATTTGAAATCACAATCGAAATAGAGGTCTACATCATGAAATTATTAGAAACCCACATCCGTAGGAACCAACTGGCTCTATAAGTTATATAGACTATAAACCAAATATTAAAATATTTTCATAAAACCAGAAAATACCACATTTTAATATGATTTAAAATAGTATTTCAAATAATATTATGTAAATTTAACTGATATCAGTCCAAGTGATACCAGTATGAAAGTCCGAGTTTCCACATTCAAACGTCTTATCTTTAAAATAATCTTATTTTCTGATTTTTTAGCTTATA
>JAQGCH010000100.1:0-34057 GCA_034699485.1 Nanhermannia elegantula
GTGAGTGAGTGAGTGAGTGAGTGAGTGTGAGTGTGTGTGTGTGTGTGTGTGTGTGTGTGTTAGGTGTGCTTATCGAATTAATTTACTATTTGGTTTACTAGAACTGATGCTTTATTAAAACATATTGGTAAATTATACCGAATGATGCAAGTTAAACACAAGTCTAATAATATTATAATTCTACGAATCATTTTGCTACATCAATAGCCACTAGTTATGCGCTGAGATTTATCTATACTTATGTGGCATAACTTATCATACATTCCGACTGTAAAATATTCTTTAAAATAAACGAGATTCATGTAGCGTCAAATTGAAATAGCAGCACACTTCACACTATATGAACATTACCTGTAATAGAGAAATATTTTGCTTCTTTACGAGTCCTTTATGCTCAAGTATATGTCCTTAATCTATAAATAAATAACAAATATCGTTTATAGTGGAGTATGTACTGTAACTAAAATAAATGCTCACTATAAACCTGATAGATGTTTCAGATGCTTCTTATAAATGTTTCAGATATTCTTTGATTGTTTAGATGATTACAGCCGTTCTCTTTTAATTTAAAACTAAATTGTACCTTGTAGTATATATTACAAAATAATAATAATAATAAAAGAAAATGTTCCAAAGTATGTGAACTACAAGGGCTCATTTTTTTGCCACATCTTAAACTCAATGCATATGACTAAAAGAAGTGCCATAAGGATTAAATCAAGAGAATGGCTATAATTAATTGAAATATTTATTAAGCTATTAAATCGTGTTCACAATCGTTTTCTATTAAGTTTATATTAGAGATGTCCATCGGGTTGGGCGGGCATCGGGCGGGTCGGGTCTATGGTTTTGGACCCGATGGACATCTCTAGTTTATATTTCATTTATAAAAATTTTGTAATAAATAGAAATTTCTACTTTTAACAAATATTATTTAAAGCATTTTATTATTATTTTGGTAAAGTTTATAATAATTTTTTTTAATTATTGTATTTGACGCATACTTAATATTATACATTATAGTGCAAGAAATCGTGTTTCACAATAAACATTATAATTATTTTAAACTCTCAACTAATTTAATGCATTTATTGTAAAAATAGAACTTTGATTGAACACAAAACACGAAAAAACAATACATTTAAGAAAAGTGATTGATTTGTACAATTGTATGTCACTGCAGTATTTAAATGTTTATATTGCAAAACATTTCAGACCCTATTGTGCTCTATATAAAGATTGATGCAATTAATTCTTAAACATTAGTGTCAATATTGTTTGTCTCCGTTTCAATGGTTGTTCGTCTTCTATCGCTTATCGTTGCTTTTCTTGAAAGGCATACACAACTGTGTACAATACTATTGAATGCCTGGCTTATTGAGTGTTTCAGGTCATACTATATTAAAAAGAAGATAAAAAATATATTATTTTTATTTAATTATAAAAATTATATGAAAAATCTTAACACGATTTCAAGACCTTTCTCAATTCTGTAAGGTTTTGGAGTCAGAATACTTGTTCATATAATTTTTAGATAGCATTTATAAATAAGTTAACTTACATTTCAATCATCTAAAGTTGTGCACTACAGTCATGATATAGTTTTTATTTCAAAACTCTTATCAACAACAAAAATTGAAAAAACCAATGATTAAGTGTTAATACTTTTGAATAAATGCAAACAAATAGTAATTAATGTCAAAACATAATGCTTTTATTCAAAAGTATTAACACTTAATCATTGGTTTTTTCAATTTTTGCTATTGATAAGAGTTTTCAAATAAAAACTATTTCATGACTGTAGTGCACAACTTTAGATGATTGAAATTTAAGTTAACTTATTTATAAATGCCATCTAAAAATTTTATGAACAAGTATTCTGACTCCAAAACCTCACAGAACTAGTTTTCGTAAGGTTTTCGTGGTTTTTGTTTGACATGTCTTTTCAAACAATTTTTATGTAGTGTGAGTCGTTGAGAGAGCTGTGTTCTAATACAGCCGTCATAAAGCTGTATCAGAGCTATAAAAGTTTGTTTATTTTTCATAATTGAGAATTAAATTGACTAAAAGTGCAAATTAGAAATCTATATCCCTCTCAACAAAGAAAACACTCACATCAAAAAATATTAAATCAAAAACAAATTAAAACTTTTAGTTTAGAAAGAATTTTAAATGTATTGAATCTTACCATTGAATGAAGGAGTTTTGCTTTTATTTGTATGTTCTTTAGGCATAAAGAAAGTTCCAACTGCTCTCTGATTAATATTTGCCTTACATTCGAGTAGTAATTCGGTCAATAACTCATTTTTATAAATTATTGCTAAATGAAGAGCTGAAACTCCTGAAAAAAGATATTTTAACAGAACTATAAACGTAATAAAATGAAATTTTTTACCAAAATATTCGTTTTCTTCAAAGATATCATGGGCTAAGTTAGGATACAATAAAAGTACTTGTTTAGCAATAAAAGTGTGCACTTTCGTATTGCATATAATAAGGATATGCAGAAGTGATTCTCCATATATCCCACGCAGATGTAATTTCCAACAAACTTTTCTCTTACTTTGCTGTACCGATAGTTAATCAAAATAATCAATAAATCATTTTTAAAATATTGACATATTTATGCACACAAACAGCCCAAATAATAAGTTATTACAAGAATATTAGAAAAAATTACAACAAAAAGCTCAGCAGAAAGTATTGCTCACGTAAATTGGCATTGAATCAGAGGTTTCAGATGGAATGTTACAAATTATATGTGAAGACTTGGAATCGTCGAACTCTTTCCCGATACCATTTTGATACATGTTATCAATAAATTCTTTGCTGTTAAGTGTATTCAACAATCCCTGCAAACCTTCCATTTGAAATATATTGAAAAGAAGTCCTCCGCTGTCATAATTTATTAACGAATAGATAAATTTAGAATAAGAAACTTCTAATTTAAAAATCTTATTAAGTTTAGTCGTCATTTTTGATTATGTGGTACTTCAAATACGACATAAAATTAATTTCGAGAATATGTCGAAAGGGCATCAAACTTGAATATTGTCGTTCACGACAGAACTCACGATAATTATTGTTATTAAACACAATCATTTTTCTCCAAGACATATGTGCTATAATTATATGGTTTTTCAGAATATTTTCTTAATTATTAAGCTTTTATTACACAAATGACCTATAATTAGACATGAGTTGTCTCTCATTTATATTGAATCACACCTGTGGTTGCCATAGGATCAACACTAAATATTATTGATTTGTTTTAGCCTAAAATTAAATTTCTAAGAACAAACCGATATCCGTATTTCAAAATTTAACACCATTTTTATTATTAACACTTAATACATAATTACTCAAAATTTCATTAATGCTCAATTTGGCGATTAAGACTATCTTAGACTTAATCTAACTTTGAAGTAAGCAAAGGATATATACAAACAGATAATGAATACAAATAAAATTTTGGTCAATTAAGCTAAAGCTTAGTTACAGACTAAATATTTCAAGTTATTCAATACCTGAATATCAGAATAATACGATTCAATAGCGAGTAATTGCTCGAAAATTTTAGTTTTCATTAAAGTTTCATTAATTAGAATAAAAGAATTATTTGATTTGAAAAATAAAATAATTTATTAGAATAAAGCCATGAAAGCGCTGAGTCCTCCCAATTCATTGGCACCACTGTTTGCATTAGTATTTCTTTCATTGATGGCATTGTTTTGTTCCATAATTTTGTCGACCAGTGACTGATTGTTTGACACATAAGTTGCCGATGGAATCGATTGAATGACAACTCTTGCAGAGGAATTCGAATTATTGACAGCTTGTCTCTGATGCTCAACTATCCTCTCAACTAATGATTGGTCGACATCTCCGGTATATGCAACAGTTGGTATCGCCGGTTGAATAACAACTCTTGCGGGGGAAACAGTGACTTCACCTGAAGAATATTCATATATTAAGCTGGCAGTAGCCGTACATAATTCCTGGTCAGATAGTTGAGACTGTGATATCTGTATTTCTTGAGGAGAACTAACAATAGCCAGTTGTGACTGAGAATGAATGGAATTGTCATCCGACTGCTCTATAATATAACTCGTTTGTTGGTTTTGTCTGCGAGGCTTTCTTGGCTTGTATGGAGTCTTAGCAGATCCGTCAGCGCTGTGATGCTTGAGAACGTGTTCTTTCAATTTGTCTCTTCGAGTGCTCCCATAATCACATTGTTCGCATTTGAAGGGCTTTTCATCTAAATGTATGCGTTCGTGTCTTATAAGATGACTTTTTTCTATGAAAGCTCTGCCACATGTGGAACAGATGTGCGAACGAATCGAAAGATGACTTCTCATATGTGCCGCCAATTGTGATCTTCGAGGAGAAGAATAAGTACAATCTGATTGTTGACAATGAAATACATTTCCCGTATGAATACGTTTATGAGAGAGTAAATGCGACTGATATTTAGTAGTGAACCCACAACTATCACAAAGGAAAGGCCTGTCGTCTCGATGTGTCGCTAAATGCTGGTCAAGAGTATTCTTCATAGCAAAAGATCGGCCACAATGTTGACACTTGTATGGCTTCTCGCCCGTGTGTATACGCATGTGTACTATTAAATTGCCTTTAGTTCGAGACTTGAAGGCACAGAGTTCGCAATGGTATGGCCTCTCGTCTGTGTGTCGCATACGATGAGATAAAATGAATTGAATTCTATCGCAACTGTACTCACAGTCTTCACACTTATAGGGCGGACCACCAAAGTGTGATTTCATGTGTTTGTAATATTCACGATTCCACTTACAAACAAATGAACACATTTTGCATTTATAGGTCGTGTCTTCTTCATGAACTCGAGATAAGTGCTGTTCCAAACGAGTAGCGCTGTGACCAATATATATACAGTGCGGACATTTGACCCCTTCTTTCCAATGAGCCAAAGACGCCGATTGAATCTTATTTCGAGATATACTTGATTTTGATTTTCTTCTCTGTGGAAGTGAAGAGTCTTCGTCCAAATCATCATAATTTTGTGATAAATTATCATCACTTCTCTCTTCTTCATCTTCTTCTGCATCGTCTTCCATATTAGTTTCACTTTCAGGATCGCCTTCTATCGATTCGAATAACATTTCGTTTTTACTATCAGTTAAATGCTTTTCGTCGTCGCTTTCAACAGAGGTCTTCTTCTTCTTTGAAACAGAAGGAGAATAAACAACCCATTCGTTCTTCGAGTACTTTTGCTTTAAACTTCTTTTGCGAGTCCGCGGACCCAACTCTTCATTTTCGAGTAAAGACGTATTTTCTATTTTACGAGATCTAACGGGTCTTCGCTTCGATTCTAACGTTTCATCTGTTTTATTATTAAAATTAGTTATAAGTCAAATACGTAATAAATACGTAAATATTGTTTTGAAAATTTTGTTTTTTGATAGGAATAAATTTGAGAGTACTTATAAAAAATAAATCAAATACTAAATCGAAATATTTTTTCATTTATGTGATTCTCTAAAATGTACAAAACATTAAATATTAGAACTAAAGTGATATTAACTGAATTTGTTTTGAATAATTGAGAAATATGTGGAACCGATTAGTTTTATGTTTAATGTGTACTTTTATAAGTTTTCTAATATTGACTTAATTGTGAAAAAAATCAAATTTTCAAAACAGCTTTACTTGTCTGTTAAAACTTTTATAATGAAAATTAAACATTAGGTATACTTTGAATATTTGCCGATGAGGTAGAGGTACGGTCTTTGGTGTTTTGTGCTTTAGATCTGGATCTGGTAATACTGACCAACTCAACCGGTTCTACGACAATAGGACTGTTGGGAAGCATGACGTCTTGTTCATCCATATGTGGAACTATCATTTCAGAGTCTGATTCAATACTATCTCTATTTAATTGGTTCTTATTTTTAGCGAAAGCTTTATTCAATTCCTTGAAAGTATCGGTATATCTTTCAATACTTATATTATTTTCAATCAATGATTTGAGAGCATAGTAAAGACATGTTTTACTTTCTACATAAAGAACTTCAGTGTCGATGTGGTCGTAAATGAATTCGAGTTTCATTTTATCCCATTCGACATAAGTCAGAAAGTTAGCGAAATCTGCAGAACGTCTTTGAATATCTTTTTTAACCCACGAGACGAAAAAAGTTAAAAGTTGCGAAACTGGAAAGTTTGTGAAACCAATGATCGGGTCTTTTATTATTGAATCCAATTTTTTAGCGGACATATCAGTCATAAACGGCTGTTCAATAACGTCATTCAGATTTTCTGAAATGAAATCATTAGCGGTCTTAATAAGAAGTTCCAAATTGTACTTTTCAGCCAATTCTTTGACAGAAAAACAGTTATCGACAGCCAAATAGTGTTCGAGGAATTCGTTGCAATAGTTGGTAACCTTTGCCATAAGGAAATAATTGCTTAACTTAAGCAATTCGTTCACATTATTCCACTGGACTGTGATGTTTCCGGTGTACATATAGTCCAGAATGGTCTCAAACACGTCCACATCATGACAACCGATATTAATCTGCTCTTTAGTGACTCGATGTGTCTTCAGGACCGACTCGAAGTACTGACTACAAGCGGCCAAAACACTTCTGTGCGCGGGAAATAGTTTCTCCTGAAGGGCACCGCTCGACACGTGAAGTACTATATCACAGAATCGGCCGTCAATTCGCTGAGTTCTCAGCATTTCTAAGATTGCATTTCCTGATGGGTTCTCATTGAAGTGCATCGAGTTGTCCGACAACACCGAAGACAACACCATTGCATACAATCTCTCTGTAATTCTAATGTTTTTATTTGTTTTAATTGTTATTTGTTTGCATTTATTTCAATTGATTTCTATTCAGACTATTATATCAAAAACTGTACTAAAACTCAAACATAACTCCGAGAATTCACTTAAAAGTAGTCCAAACATGAACTTAGAGTTCAGTCATATTTATATATCATATAAGACAATGTGTTTTTCGATCCAAAGAATTGGGTTTTCATTTGTGTGAGACCTTTATTCAAATGATTGTTTGCTTTTGAAAGTCATTATAATAATAATTAATTGTCTCTTAATTTAGTTTAATATTTGTTTATATGTTCAAAGTACTAAATGAATAAACAATTGAATGCATTAGTCATTCATTAATTAAATGATTGAATTGAAGCTCAATATAAATTAATTATACGAATGACTTATTTGCGGCAATAATTATATGATAATAAAGAAGAGTTGGTTTCCATTTGAATCAAATGTGTTTAAAATTGATAAATAAATAAACGTAAAGAGGGGTTGAGTTATGCGAATTATGAAGAGAAGTGAATGTAAGACATAAGACATAACACACATCGCAATGATTATAGTCTCCCAGTATTGCTATTAAGGGACCAAACATTACATTTTAGATACCATTCAATTCTCTTCACTGACTATCATTCGGTTTGAATTGAAATCAATTTTTTAAATTAAATAATTAAATAGTAATCAATAAATACCTGATTTGTTAAAATGAAATATTGATTATTAAAAATATAAAACAGTTGAAAGTCTTTGCGAAACAATGAAACACACCCTAAGACTCGACCAAAATGACTGTCAATAGAAGGCGTGCTTTACATACGACTCACCTCTGATTGACAGCCATTCTCTCCAATTGAAAAAGTTTTTCTTCTTTTAGATTATATTCAATTCATTTAAACTAATTTTATATTTCATTAAAAATTTATTTTTTTTAATTATTCCTCACAAGTGTTTCAGTACTTAAGGCTTAAGCTATTTATTAATTATTTATTAAATTATATTTTGATTTGATTTTATGGTCAGAAAACTTATGATAAACTTCAGACTACTTTTCACTTAACTATTAAACTATAAAACAGTTAGAAATTGAAGTTTCAATACTGGCTTCAAATCATTTCAAACTTTTATGAAAATATCTTAAATTAAATTAATAAATGCCATAAATGCAAGTCTGAAGAGTATTGAGGAACCGATTCGCAAAATATTTTGATGGCATAATTGTGATGTGATAACCGGCATAAGCGTAATAGATATAGCATTTTAAAAATGAAGATTCCCATTCAAAAGCATTCAATTCCCATTCATTTAATAATTGGTTATAATCACGAATAGTAACTGAAAAAGTTGAATAACTCGAAAGATATTAATTTGAGTCAAAACATATCTTCATTTTCCAATTTTGCACCAAAAAATACCTATAAATAGATATTAAGTTTTCTGGTTTTGATAATGCTTTTGAATGGGAAATATGATTTTTAAAATATTATATCTATTACGCTTATGCCGGTCAGCATTTTTTATATGCATTTTTAGTTATGGTATGACATGACTTGACAATTATGCCATTAAAATATTTTTGGATTCGGTTCCTCAATACTCGCAAACACTCCTCTTGAGTAGAAACAGCTCTTCTGTAAAGCAATGGCTTCGAAACTATGAAACGCCAATTGGTGTGAAGGTATGAAGTGGTCAGCATTGAAACCATTATGAAGACTAGAAGTAAAAATATAGTCAAATGTTTTACAAATAGTGAGAAATTATTTCAAGATTTTCTATTTTCATTTGTTTAACAATTTTGAATACATTAATCACTTTACACATATACCAAACGCTAGCGTTTCAAGTCTTTCACACGAGCTCTGCATTGAGTGCTTTGATTGTCACTAATTTTACATTAGATTTGAAACAATTCATTATACTATCAGTTTTGTGCTCATATTCTTGACACTTGAGTTTATTTAATTATCGATGAGTTGTGAATCAATGCGAACCACAATTTTTTGTTGTGGACCAGCAATAGGTGAAAATATCATATTTTATCAATTTTTTGTGTCTATAGACTTGCACTTAATAGCCTCTAATGCTTTGGAGGGTCACATGTGAAGGCTTTTGCTCATCAATTTTGGTTATGTTTATCAAATATTTCAAAATTATTGTTGATATCACTGATAGAGCTCACCAACAAAAATATAGATTCAATTAAAAAAAAGTTAGATTTGACTCATTAACAAATATCTGTTATGCGCATAATTCTCAACAGTTTTAAGTGTCCCAAAAGGCAAGAAGTCGAGCAACGAGTTGTATATCAGATATAATAATCATAGAGTTATCTATTTTATTGAATGGATTATTATAATAATTATTATTATATTCAGGATTATTGGACTCAAACTATTTTTTAATAATAATAAAGTTTTACCGATTACTTATTGCGGTTTATGTCTGTAAAGTATAAGTTTATACAAACTTTGATTAACATTTTGTGTTTAAAAACTTTATTGATTCCAATGATTTGTGAATTTGATTTGTTTTGCAAATCTTATTCATAATATGTTTGTTTGCAAGTAATTTATAAATAAAAGAAAAGGTCAAAGAATTGAGTTCAAAAGAAAATTAAATATTTAATATTCCATATACTGTAACGTTAGTTATATTTTCTGTGAAAATGGAAATCATTATTGCTAGGAATAGGATATCGATTATAATACAATAGAAAGTAATGAAAACCATTTGGAGCAGAGTATAGTACTTTCTATAGAACAGAAGTTTCTATCTGTGGAGTCAGTGCAGTTCCATATGATATAAGTTTATAATAGTGGTCGCGTATGCGCTCATAAAAGAAGGTCCTCTTCTTGTTCATGCATTTGAGGCTATAATAATTGTGCACTAGAAGTGATTCTGATTCTGGGCAATGCATTCTGCTATAGATCTCTCTCTTTCCAAAAGCATCAGTTGAGCGCCATTTCAATGAATACACAACTCTCTCAATAATTAAATGAATATTATGTTATGTGATCTGCTCTTATGTGCAAAAAAGATATACAATTTTCAATAATATAATGCTATCAGTGAACAAGTTCTGCAAATTGTATGCGATTAGATCTTTTCTTTAGATTTGAATGTTTTGATAATCTTATGCGAAAGCAAACGTTCAATGCATTCAATGAGAAACATTCAATTGAATGGATTCATGCATAGAGTCATGCATAGAGTCATGCATACAGCGATGCATACAAGAGACCGGTGTATCACTTGCATTAGTCATGTCTCACAACTATCTATATTTACAAGAATAGAATTGTGGCCATTAATTGTTGCCTTTGTCTTATTGCTAATTATTGTTCCGACAGTCAATTCGGAGGATATCGAGATCGATGCTAATGAGTAAGTCATTAAAACTCATCAAAATTAGATTTGTTTTAATAATTTATTTAAACCTTTTATATGTCTGATATAATTGTAACTTTTGTATTGACTTTTCACTGCAATACACATTTACATTGCACTTCTGTATTCATTACTATAAAAGGGGTTTCACTCAACAGTCACTCAAAGCTAACGAAAACTTTAGTTATACTATTATTTTGATCAAAACAAATTCAGAACAAATTCAGAGTTAAACTTAAAAAAATGTAATACTATAGAAAAGTTTGAATAAAAATAAATATAATGCTAATTGGCATAAAGTCAACTGAGAACATAAAGTCTATCAGAGGTGTAAAACTGGTATTAAGTGAATGAATATTAAGCTCTGTCAGATTCTATATTAATATTAGAATTCTATTGAAGAGAACAACAAACCAAAAAAGTTTGGTAATCACTGCAGTAGAGAACTATAGAGTGAAGTAATAATTATTTGTAATGAAAGATTTACTTTAATGAGTTGTATATACTTATACTGTAAAGTACTGTGTGCTATACAAATAATATCTGAAATGTGAATCTTTTGACTTTTGTGTAACAGAAAACAATACAATATATGATGGATTATATCTATGATGAATATTAGCATCATTTAAGGCATCATTTTAGAGAAGTCAACATATCTATAGTGAGCACACATTTATAAACTGATTTAAAGCGCGCAATGGCTTTATTTTGCTTTTGTGCACAATTTCACTCCAATGTACTGTATATTTCAAGTCATTAACTCTGCAAAGCTGTATAAACTGTATAATTTATATATAGAGGTATAGTTGGTATGTGTGGCAGCCGTTATCCAAAAGATAGAAGAGCTCTAATAGACTTTGTTTTAATATAAAAGTATTAGCTTTCAGTAGTTTTACTGGGGATGCGATGCACACACACTTTCTCATACAAACTCGTCAGTATAGTATATATTGGTTTAGACACCACTTCAATATAGTAGACGCTCTTTACCAGAAGGAAAGCACAGATACATGCAATCGCATTACTATAGTTTGCAAAGACGACCATTTCTGACTTGATCTATGAGTTTAAGTCTTCGATCGCATTGGCATTCACTTTCTGTATTAGTGACTACTCAGCCGATCAAAAAAAGAGTACATTCGCACATTCGCATCGCACGGACACATTCTTTTGAGAGTTCTCTCAATTGATTGACAGCATATCCATTGAAGTGCCATTTCTACAAAATTGCTCCAATCATATGAGTTCAGCAAATCATAATTGCAGTCAAAC
Source organism: Nanhermannia elegantula (assembly GCA_034699485.1). NCBI lineage: Eukaryota > Metazoa > Arthropoda > Arachnida > Sarcoptiformes > Nanhermanniidae > Nanhermannia > Nanhermannia elegantula. The sequence goes on from JAQGCH010000100.1 coordinate 11,480, forward strand.
TCACATTCAACTCTAAATTGGCACTAATTTAATGTCAACTCATTTTTTAAATATTCTCAAACAATAAGGTTTCAGATTTGAACAAAGATTCTAATAATCATTCAATTAAATAGATTAATATCTCTGATTACTAATATGAATGAACCATTATATCATGCTGTATAGTGCTATAGGACTTATTTCACTTATCTATCTCTCCCCTCCTCTCTCTTCTCTCTCTCTCTCTCTCTCTCTCTCTCTCTCTCTCTCTCTCTCTTCCTCGAGATAGTAAGAAATGAAATCTTTGCATTGAAAGGCATGAGGCATGAAAAAGAAGCTGATCACTGATAAAAATCATAGCTTCTATTTGTAAGATGCGATGTGTTACCAGATCGCACATCACATCGAGTTATGTATCCATAGAAACTTTGAAATATTTCTCATTGCAATAGTTTGCACAATATGTCGATATTATACAAATTATTTTATTATTATAAAAAGATACTGTACTGGTGCACACATACTCTTAAGCACATCTGAACGCCTTTGAAAAATATTTGAAATATCTCATTACTATTTAGCGTTTTAAAAAGCTTTATTTTTTTATGCAGAATATCTTAGAAAGTTCAATTCATTTTAAAAAATTTAGAATTCCGAAAAAGCTTTGATTTTGAAGGTAAAAAAATAAAATAAATAATTTTTCATAGATTATAAATAAATTTTTCTGCCTTTTAAATTTTATTTCAAAAGGCTTGCATTTAGGGATGTAAATGACACATCTGATGTATAATACAAGGTGTATTAACTTATACATGTATAATACATGGTAATGTTTGAGCTTTGATGTATAAAAGATGAAATTAAAGAATTAAATTTTCTGATAAAAAAGTGAATTATTATTAATCACAGATTTAAATACTTTGCGAAAGCATTCATAATGTTTATAATTAACTTATTTATTGAATATTCTTAATAATTGAACAGCAAATAACAATTTAATGTTTAACACAATCATTAATCAAGTTATAATTGTTGATATTCAATATTGAACGGCAAAATAGAGAGACATGTTTACACTTAAAAAAGTTTGCACATCTCTGCGGCGACTATTTTAAACATAAACATTTAATTTATGTTTCAAGCCTTTCAATTTTGATCCAATTTAAATAAATATTTCTACCCATTCGAAGAATGGGCTCATAATAATGTTCATGTTTAAAATAGTTTCAGAGATGTGCAAACTTTTTTAATTGTAAACATATCTCTCTATTTTGCCATTCATATTTGAAGCCGTTATGAACTTTAACTTTTTGCTTAGAATATAGATTATGAGCCTCTCAATTTTGATTCAATTTAAATAAATATTTCTACCCATTCGAAGAATGGGCTCATCTAGTATATTTATAATAAGCAAAAAAATATATCGTTTAATATGATAGATAGATTGTGTACCTTCAAAACTATCTCATATATACTAAAAGTTCATATGTATTATAGTTAGTGATTAGGTTTTTCGGCGTATTGTAAACGTCAAATTCGGCGTCAATATTCGGTGTAATCGATAGACCGAAGGTTTTTTCCAAATTCGGCGTTAATATTCGGTTTAAATAATATAAACACTTAGATCAACCAAGTTTTAAATGAATTTCATTATATAATTATTGAAATGAATACATTATAATCAAATAGTAATTAACAAATATTTCTTCGATATCTCCATTGAAATTAAAAAGCATTTGCATTCTAAGTGTATCTGAATTCATACTAATTATTTTGGTAGTGTTTATGTCTCTCATTATTCGGTGTAACATGAATGCATAGGAAAGTTTTTCAGATTTTTGATAGCTTTGGATATTGTATTCACGACTTAAACCAAAATCCAAAACTTTAATTTCCAAATTATATGGTGTTGATTCGGACAGATATTGTAATTCATTTTCAATATCAGTTAAATCTTTCTCTTCAAATATTTTAACAATTCTTTGTAATAATTGAAATCTTGGATTTGAAGAATATTCTCGAAAGGATTAAGTATTTGCAGTTTAAAAAATTCCTGATATGGAACGTTATTATTGAAAAAACTTAAAACCCCTTATATTTCAACAGAAAAACATAATTACTAATTATAGTTTGAAAATTTGAAGCAATTATTTTGAGAAATATACAATATACAATTATTCTACTCATTAGAATGGAATAAATTACACAAACATAAGTGCGAATTACAGACGGTTTACACAAACTTTTAACAATTTATAATCCTTTTATTTAAGACAACTTTTATTTTTTTATTGTAAAACTTTAGTATTTAAAATGAATCAAAATAAAAATTGATGCTAAACAACATCACAATTTTTAGCTAAGGCTACGCCGACACGGGGTTATCCCTGTAAAAATCTTACTGGTTTTCAACATGGGCTTCAGTGAGATCTCCTCTCATTAGGGAGTTGGCTCATGAAAACGTTTTTTTAAATTTTTCTCATTTGTTTAAATTAAAATAAGTTAATCATTTCTAAAATAGTAAGTCCTTATACAATAGAACAACAATCTAATTGAGACTCACAAAAGTATTATAATATGATGAGCTTATACTAAATCCTTTCAACACATACTAATAAAGTGAAAAGCAAAGTAATTTATTAAATCTCATATAAACCTCAGCTTTTATGACAAGAATTTATTTGCGTTTCCTATACTTTATTGTGTATTATTTCGCAATTATTGTGTTCTTTATTAAGTAGTTATTTAATCGCAATCTGAAAGGAAAATTGTATTCTTATTACATTTTTGACTTATAACAAATAATTTCAGATAAAAAATTAATTAATTTGATGAACATTATAAAAATTTGGTCCAAAACTTAGTTTAATTGTTACTAAACATTCGTAATTATATTAAAGTCTATAAAAAATATTACTTTTTAAATATTGTAAATTCTTTTCCATTACTGAGGATCTGATCAAACCTTTAAAAGAATGCATTCAAATTTGAATGTTTCAAATTGAATTTAAAATTCATTTTCAGTTCATTTTTTATCAATGAATATACTGTATAATAAAATATTTTATTGACGGCTATCTTCGAACTTAAATTTTTAGATGAATATATTTGACACACAAATGCTGTCTAAAACAATTTATTTATTTTTGATAACATACTGTAGATTATAAAAGGTTAAGATATGTGTCTATTTCATATTTACTGAAATTTACTTTCATAAAGTTCTTTTTTATACCTGTTTCATAAGTTAATTAGCCAGTTATCCTAAACTGTAAGAATATTTAAAAATTGCATACTCTATGCAACTTTATGATATGTTGAATTTGCCATACGCTTTTTTAATGCAATGCTACATACTTGGAGATACAGTATTAAGAGAAATCCCAAGTTCTATTGTTAATACAAGTATCAATAATAAATTACGGATTTAAAAGAAATAAAAGATTTAATTGTTTTTTTAATTATTGATATCCATAAAACTTTTAAGTAATGGAAACATGTAAGCTATATCATTTTCTCAGATAACTAACTTTTTGTATAAGCTTAATCAGTTTTATACTTAATTAACGATTTTGTAATTAAATCAATTAAGTATTTCACTTGTATTTTTTTGTTGTTGCATAATTTGAACTCACTAAAACCCTGTCACTCATTTAAGCTAAACTACTGGTAACAAAGATTATTTTTTCAACAAATTTATATATATAAAAATTTTGAAAATTGTAAATGAAATTAAAATTAACAAATATTATCTAAAAAATTGTCCGAAACCTTGTTTTAATACATGCTTGAAAAATAATATCAAAAACTTGATTAATTTTTGAGAATAACACTTTGAATGATTTGAATTTTCGTTTTTGCATATTTACAGGTATTTGTTTGAAAAAATAATAATTCATTGTAAGCAAAAATTTAATTATAATTGTAATAAAATTATGAAACAATATAAGATGGACTAAATATTTTCAGAACATTAAAATAGAGTTTATGACAGTTGAAGTTTAGTGGCTTTAATTACGTTAATAAAGTAATACTGCAGTAATAAAGTAAAAAGTGTAGCATTTCTTTGTTATAAATGAATCAGTAATTGAGCCTATAGTTTGGTTATTCAATATCCTCCTAATTAGCTTTAGATATATTAGTATTATAACTCAACTAGCTATGGACCCGTTCATAAGAACGAAAAAAATAGTAAAACTGAAGGTTACAAAGGCTCACATTAATGTTTATTTAAACAATACATAACTTGCACAGATGTGCAAACTTTGGTTACTGAAAACGTGTCTCTCAATTTCCGCCAGTGAAAAGCATTGGTGGCGTTGTCTTTACTTCGCAAACCGGTAACTTTTCGTGAAAATGAGTGTCCAGTACCTTACAGGTGATACTGAAAGAAAATATATCTTTGGTTCTGTTTTATAGTGACCAGTATTCGCGTGCATCGGAACACAGGTGGACAGAATCCTGTCGTTATTATATAAGATAACGCCTCAATTATTCGCTTTTGAATTATTTGACAAATATTATGTAATAGTTTAGTAAACTTACATAAGAGATGCCTATACTGTACAGCAGTGGCTCCCAAGCTTTTTCTATCGCGACCCATCTTAATAAATGAAAATTGTTAATTTTTTCAAATACATCTTTTATGTGAAGGACGTGGGTATCTCTGGGAATAGGAAAATAAATCATTTTCAGGAACTGGAATAGGAATAGAAGAGAAATTAAAAATAATTTGGGAACTGCAGTAGGAATAGATCCAACATTAGATTAAACTCTGTCAGTAATAGTTGTTTATGATTTTAGAATTAACTTGAATGCGAGTGGGCAAGACTTGCCTCTGCTTTAAAATATAAAATGAAAAGCACTTATCTTCAGATATTAATACTACTATTATTAATCGTTCAATAAGCGAAAGAAAACTTTTCAAACTCTATAGCCTAATGTTTGGACTCAAGTTCTCAACTCAAATCATTGGGGTTTTCCAAAAGTTATAACTTTCTATCGCTTTGATAGAAAATAAAAACTCATCTTCATATCTGACTATCAATGAATATCTTATATTTTGAAAAAAACTATGATTATTAACCATTGATAAAAAATTAGTAAACAAACAATTACTTAGTGAACTGGATAAACCATTGACTTAAGTTGAGAACTTGACATGAAGTACTGTATTGACTGAATCATAATTCATTATCTTTCTAAAAGTTTTTGATTATTAAGTGAATGATTAATAATAAATAGTATTTAGAACTGAAGATAAGTGCTTTTGATTTTATATTTTAAAGCAGAGGCAAGTCTTGCCCATTCGCGTTCACTTAGTCATGAAAGTATCGGTCGAAGGATAGCAAACATCAAAATTTAAGTATATAGTGGTTGCTAATGGTCCAAATAAGCTCAGGCTGAGCCTAGGCTAGAATGGGCTAGCCTAGATTCTAGGTTTGGCTTTAGAGCCTGAGGCTCAGGCTCAGGCTCAGATCATCGAGCCTATGAGCCTAGGCTTATATCAATTTGTAAATTAATATTAAGTTATTATAATATTGCAAATAATTCTATGAAAACGGTGAAAGGCATAGCAAAGGTTTTAAAAATCAAAATACTTCGGAATGGACTGTGTAGATAAATATAAACAAACAAATAAATAAGCCTAACTTATTTGAATTAAAGGTTAATTTATATATGATTAACAACATTTAATAATTTTTAACTTTAGATTCTTAATGAAATCTTTAGCTGAAATTCATAAGAATAGCTAAAAATCCGCACTTTTAAATTTTTTTAAAAATTTTAAATTCTGTTTTAAAAATAGTTAATTGATTCTCACATGAATTTATTACCAAGCTCAAGGCTCAGGCTCAAACTCAATGATTTTAAGTCATGCTCAAGCTCAGAGGTATGGAGCCTAGGCTCAGCTTCACTGAGCCTTTGTGCATCAACACTCATAAGTGCATACGAGTACTCGTAACCAACCGAAGTAGTTGGTAATACTCGTCAATTAATGAGTACTCATTAATTGACAAGTACTCGGATAAATACTTGTGAACACCGATAACTTTCCTGAAAGTAGTGGATAGCTACGTTTTCTGGCACCGGCCCAGCCCTAGGTTCAGGTTCATAGTTAAACACCAATTTGCATCATTACTTAAAATACGACGTATAAAACACTCAAAGAATAAAAAAATTCACATAAAATTTTCGCTTGAATTGGAAATGTTCTGTTTTATTAAATTTGATAAATGGAAGTGGACCACAAGCTTCAAACTGTCACAAAAAGTGTTGATGTTGTAAACAAAGTTAAATCCTATTTTTATTCGCTGCAGAGTTGTGATAAGATTATACAGACTATACATTACGAAAGATTAAATAACGTTAATATTTACAATTATAAGTATTACATATAAATCGGTATTTCATTAATTAATTTATACTCTGTAAATATTTATAATTCAAGCAAAATAAATATTTTTAAACATTATTTGCTTTTAATCTTTTTACAGCTTAGTTCAAGCGTTGAAGTACTAGTAATGTAAAAGTTACAAAAATGTTTGCACTATTTAATGTTAGGACTGGTTCTAGTTCTATTGGATTTAATCCAGTTCAGTTTGGGTATGTGTAGGGTTTGGTATTAAATTAGGGAAATCTTTGGTTTGCCTCTGGTTTCAGTTTTGACAAAAAATGATATTTAGATTCGTATTTTATGCTCAGAATTGAAGACCTTATACTTCATATCTGGTTGAAAAAGGTCTTCAATAGAGCGACCGAAAACATGTTCACAAAAAAAATAAAAAAATATTCATCTGTGGATCAAAAACGTTGCAAATGAAAAGAAAAAGCAAAAAATTGAAATAATGTTTTTTTTGTCTATTATATTTTTTTGTCAAAGAAGAGAAACATGTATCATTAATTAATACCATTTATATTTGCATTATAATGCAGTTCTACAGATATGAATGCTCTTTACATTTTTTCCTAAAATAGATTGTCATTTAAGTAATACTGTATTAAGTTTACGATAAGGAGTTAACTTTATTTCCATGAGACCACTTGATTTATAAAATTTAAATTCTATATAAGATTTCAACAAAATATCAATAATAAAATATAATTATTTGAATTCATTTTAGGCTATTTTATATCAAATATTTCTTATGCAGTCAGAAAATATTATAAATTGTTTTTAACAAAATAGAAATTCTTTAAGTACCAGAAACGCAATTAATTTAGTTATAACAACAAGTGGTTTATTTAATAGAGTTTTACTAAAATAATAAATCAAACAAATGCTACTATTAGTAACTGTATAAATACAATAGATATTTTAGGTTCTAGAATAAAATGCATCAAACAAATCAATTATAGAAGTGAATCAACAAATACAAGTCTATTGTTAATTCTCTCGATTGTGATCTTAACTTATATAATCTGAATAAATCATTTTCAAAGCTGTCATATTTTTATTATATGAAAATATATCTCAATTATCATATTTTTATATTGCAAACTATAAATATTATCAAATCAAATATTCTATACTCTAATAAATAAATAAATAAATAATCATATTATTCATGCGTTGCTTATAAGCAGAAGTTTAAATATGTCGCAGGAGAATAACTACATTTTTAGTAACTAATATTTTTTAAGGTGAAGCTACAGAAGTGAACATTTTCGAAATGATGCGAAAAGTAACGGTTGGCTAACCTAACGTTATCTTACATAGGCATACATGTTAAGTTTCTTACAGTACTGAATTAATATTAAATTTTGATAAAAAAATATGCATTCAGTTAAAAATAAAATAAAATAAAACCTCGTCTTTTGAATTACTGTTTTCTCAAATAAAGCTTCTTTAAAAGTAGCAAAAACTGTTTTACTGTATTGATGTTTATAATAACTTATTTTATTGCAGTGGGCAATGATTTTACTTCATTGTTGTGATTCAGTTATCTACTGTTAAATCAGAATTAGGATAAAAATCTTGCTTTAAAATTATTAATTAATTATAATTTTGTTACTTTAAATAAGAGATACTATCGGGTCACGGGATTACCGGGACGGGCTATAAAGCGGGTCGGGCTTGATTTTTAAAAACATCAAGTTGAGTTGCGTAAGCATGATAGATAATCAAAGCTTCAGAGCCCGTGTTAAGTGACCAGAAATTTAAAATTGCAATAAAGCAAAATTGCATATTTAATACAAACAACACTTAAGCACATACTCAAGAAATTTGAATTATTATATGCAAATCAGTGCATATAATAGTGCATAATCAGTGATTTTAAACTCCAACAGTTTGTCGGTACTTTAAAAATTAGTCTCTAAAATCGAATTTGTTATAAATCGGGTCTAACTGTAATTAAAATTTGTTCCTATAACGTTTGTTTAAACGTTTTCATCAGCCAACTCCCTAATGAGAGGAGATCTCATCGAAGCCCCTGTTAACAGTGAGATTTTTACAGTGTGTAGGCTGTGGGCAAACGCGTCGGGCCGTAGGAATGCTTAAAAAATACTGAATATGTGGCCAACATATAGCAGAGAAAATAGCCACTCCTGGGTTTCGAATTCAGACTCTTCGATCCGAAGTCGAAGCCATAGAGTGTTGCGCCACTCCTTTCCTTATTCCTATAATTCGTTTCATCTGTAAATAAACAAATAAATTTGAGAATTAGATCTGAACAGTTTTAGTTATATTTTTATTATAATTTCAGAGTACGAAATCTGGCGCTAAGATTTGGTAAAGATATCGCCGAAGGAAGTGCTGAATCAACATGTTTAAGGAAAATTACAGCAGTAAGTCATATATCATTATTATAAGTTATTTGTGAATCTATTAATATTCATAGCATAATACTCTTTTTACCTTTAATTATATAAAATTATTTATCGATTTTCTAATATACATATATATTATATATATATAAGTTATATTATTTTTTTAAATGTAAAATACTTGGCGATTACAAAATATGACTCATATTGAGATCAATTTTTTGACAACTTTATGTTACTAATAAATAATTCAATTCATTTTTCGCGATTTTTTCTAGAAAAATAAACTTATTTTGAGAGCGAATAATCACAATACTTCATAGCATGCAAGCATTCCATATGAAGTAATATTCGGTATATCAATAGAAAGCTCTGATAAAATCTTGGAATCGATCTTTTGAGTGAGTGAGTGAATGAGTGAGTGAGAACAGAGTGAGAATAAATTGAAAATATGCCAAAATTGACACAAGACCTGACTCATTGTGTTACTCTTACACAAGAAGCATAAAAGAAATGTGTAGAAACAGTAATAGTTTGACCAGAATTACTTGGATTACACAATAGCTACAAACGCCACATCTCATAAACAATAGCTGTTGAGCTAATTTCGAGAAAATTGAATTCTCTATATGTAAACTCTCATTTGATTAAGACTTTTGCCACTCATTAGAATAAAGCTATAAATGTCATGTAAAGTGGATAACAACTCGTTACAACTGTGGCTGCATTTAACTTATTGAAAGAAAGTTAGCTTATCTTTCTATGCAAAGCAATCAATTAAAAGTTGGGCTTAAAAGGCAGAATCAGACTTTTCTGTGTAGAAGTATTTCTAGAAATAATCTTGTTTATGAGAAAATTTTTAGAAATGTTTCATTAGAAATATTTCTCATTTACCTGACCCCTCCGCCTACCAAAACAAAATAAAATAAGTTTTTATGCGCCTTCTTCACCATTGGGAACAATTTCAGATATCGTAGGATTCGTGTGTTGTTTTTTTGTGATAATTATTGTTTAAGTTTTATATTTATATTGTTAGAGAGAAACAAAATTAGTTTTTAATCCAACTTAAACAATATATAAATTTTTGTCTATATTCCTGAAATTATACAACTGTCCGCTTTGACCACTTGACTTTTTACGCAATGTATGAATGTGTACTCATAATTATAAGGTTATAAAGGTTGAAAATTTTGCAATTTTTATATATTTTTATTGGGAGGTTCACATTAATACTATATCTGGAATCTAGGTTTCAATTATTTTCTTACTTGGCCACTTGACCATACCCAGAAATTGTCTAATAGGAGGCCAGACATAAAAAAATCTAGATTTTAAGTTTTAATTAGTCTCTTGCCCTACCACTTATAGCACCACTATATGTCAAACCTATTTAATGCTGTTTTAAATTTATTTGATTATTCACCGACGTTTAATGTTTATTTCAATATTTCAATGTTTAAATATAAAATGGCACTTATTTTATTATTTGCATTACCAAAGTTTATTAGTCGGTAGTCCATAAAAAAAATTCTCAATTTTTGTAAAGAAATTAATTATCTCGAAAAATATTTCTCAAGAAAATTTCTAGAAATTTTGGAACTCACATCATTATTGTAGACCCAACACTCTTTGGATCAAATTTAAAGGTTTATTCGATTTCAAAGTTCCATTCAGTATCTTAAATGATTACTCTTCAAGGCATAGCCTAACATACAGACTTAGCACTCATAAAATAATGTATTTGCTGTTGTCATTTATATCTTTATTCAATGCATCTGAAAAAAAGATCTCTAATAAATAATTTATTGTATTGTTTAACATACAATTTCTGCTAATTAAATGTAATGCCAGAGCTTAATAGATTTTGCCTTCAATTTAATCAAAATTTTCGTATTAAAAGTGTTAATTAGCATACAATAAATAAATAAAAAAGAAAAAATATAAAACACTTAAATGTGACAAAACATAAATTATTTTGTAAAATTTGTTTAAGACTCTTAGAATTGAAAATGAAAATGTTTAATGATCTTTTCTTCCATACTAAATATCTTTAGAAATATTTTTGTAAGTGTTCACTCTATCAAGTATTGATTTTGCACTTCTCTTGAACCAGTATTTCCACATTCTGTCTTCAGTATCGCTGCATCATCTTATTTCCGCGTGAGCTTTAATATTCTGCCTTTTTTATAGAATTTTGAAGAACTTCGGGCGAAAGTGGTTTGGTTTGATGCTAACAAAATGATGGAAGATATGCGAAATGATGTCATGAATATGTTGAACTGGAAAAAACATGCAGTCGAGAGAATCGCCAATGAAAGTGAAAGACTTGCATCTAATCATACATATGGTAATTGATATTTTAATATTTCTTAAGTTATTCTAATTATTCATTGCTTTGTTTTCTTTTGTTTTAAATTACTGAAAACAATGAATTAATAGTATGAAAGAATATTTTAGACTTTTATTAAAGATTTGAAAAGCAAATTAAAAACAGTATAAAAGTTACAATACAAGTACAAAATACAATTTGCTTATTTGCAATTTGAGTATAACAAGAAAGTTCTCAATAATGCATGAATTCTTCCTTATTCCCTGACTTTAGGAATACACTATACAGTATCAAAACATTAGAAATCTAAGAAATCGCAGGCAGTGTCTATTTACTAGTATTATTGCTACCAATTCTTAACTGCGATATAAGAGTTTATAATTTTAAGATGAAGGTTAGGCTTATAATATAATTTAGTTCGTATATTCAAACTTTTTTTCATGTTGTAATTAATTATAGATAAAAACCTTGAGATCAAATACTTTAATATGAAAAAAATTTATGAATACCGCGAGGGTGATCGTGATCCTAACGCTATTAAATTGAGTCCACATCCAAACTTCGAGAATGCATTCGTAAATCTAGATTACAGTGCGGTACATGTGCCCATCAATGTATTTGAGGTAATTAATAGTTAATTAGTTTTAAAAATATTCATTAGAATTTGTTTTCTGTAAATTCTTACATTTATTCATAGAAAGCGTCTGATATTGTCAATGACATTAAATGGTCAGAGGCTTTGACTCCATTTTTTAAGAATAACTTGGCATTCGATCCCGGCCTTTCGTGGCAGTTCTTTGGGTCGAGCAAAGGATTTCTACGCTTATATCCCGGTATAAGTTATATATCAAGCATTGATTTTATTATAACTCTAAAACTACACTTATTTTACTAAAAGCTAACAAAATATTAATTTTTTAGCGACTCAATGGAAAATTCCAATAGATTTTCTAGGATCAGAACAGCCTCCCCCAGATCTATATGATTGCCGAATGAGGCCCTGGTATGAGTGCAATTCTTTGATCATAAAACAAATAACTAATAATTTATTTATAACTTTTAATCATATTAAAGGTACATTCAAGGCGCTGCTTCTCCTAAAGATATAGTAATACTTCTTGATAGCAGCGGATCAATGACCGGACTCAGGAGAGAAATCGCCAAAAATGTAGTTTACAATATCTTAGACACTCTCACTGATGACGATTATGTCGCGATCTTGAAAGTAATATTTTCTAAAGTTTTTTTTGAGTTCATTTTGAATTACAATTTATGATCATTTAAATCTATATAAATACACCCCTTCCTTATTCATAAATACTAAAGCAGTTATGTTATTGTAGACCTAAACTAAACCTGTAGTTTAGTTTCAATATAAATATTAATAGACACAGACCTAATTACGTTTGAGCTAATCTGACTATATTTTAGGGAAATTTTGTTAATACTATCATAGTCTCAAAGACAAGAGTCAATAATTTAGTTCAACTCAACATTTTTTAAATAAACATTTTGAATGAATACTCACCAAAAGAGTGAAATCTATGACATACTAACCGTACTTATTGTTGTAATACATATAAATGCAGACCATAATTCTTTATTGGACTAATGTATTGCTCGATATTGATTAAATACCTGTATATTGCGATATATATGCACCAGATATTTATATATTTGAATATTAGATTCAAAAAGTCGTTCAATCAGTAAATTGCTTACAATGATTAAAATTATGGCTACAATATATTTGCCAAATTGAATCTGAAGGAATAAATCAAAAGGAGACTTAAGCACTAATTTTTTGGAGTTTCATTTTGCGAAAATGCTTTACACGAAAAATTATCAGAAAACCGAAGTTTTGAGCCCTTTAAAGTTTGAGAATTCCCGAAAGCTGACCCCCAAAGGTTTGGACTTTGCCCATGTAATGAACTATTAAAAAAATTTAAAAACTAATTGTAATTCAGTGAATCATTTGTAATTGATCTAAAATTTTCAAAATCAATATTTTGTAGTTTACAGATTCAGTTGAATTCATATACGATTGTTTCGATAAGTTGGTTCAGGCCAACGAAAAAAATATCAGAGTAAGCGAAAAATATAACTTTCTTTTTAATGCTTAGCAAAACAAAAAACTAATTAATTTTTTTGTTACTATTAATATTTCTAAACTACAGGAAATCAAAGAACATGTAGATAAAGTCAAAACATCAGAAGTGGCCAATTTCACGGCAGCTCTTATCGAAGCTTTCAATTTGCTTCAAAGGGTTAGTTTTTGAATTAATTATACAATCATAATAAAAGTATTGATATAATACCTTATAATGTGAGGTAACTTTATATTTTACGCAAAAAAGAAGAAAATATTAAAATTTTTATAAATTGTTGAAGTTTAAAAAACTTAGAATCAATTTAAAAACCTCATAATGAAAGAAATAACGTTATTTTGTGCAAAAATTTCTATTTTTACCGCTTATCCTCTTAAGAGGGATTCTGTTTAATTCTTTTGAACTGTTGCCATAGCTATCGATTTATAGACAGCGAATTGTTATTTACCTTTTTTTCTGCCCAAATTGTTTCGACACAAGTCTGACATATAATCAGACCATTTTGTGCGGGTCTTTGTATGAGTTTCAATGCAAAATTTGATGCGTTTTGATTCAAAATAAAGGATAAAATTTTTCAATGAAATTATTTTATGAATTTCATAACTTCTCGTCAAAAATTGATAAAAAACAATTTCTCAAAACTCTTCAAGTTTTTAAAATAAAAGTTAGGCTCATTTCAATATGCTTTTCAACACAGTATTTGACTAGTGACTGATGTATACACTGTAAATACATTATTATATTTCTAGAGCTAATAAATTATATTTATTATTTTTTTATGAGCTTTATTAGAATGGGCTTTAGTTTGTGCTCATTTTACTGATGAGAGCTTGGGTTTGGTCATATAATATATAAATATTTGTACAGATAGCTAAGAAAGTTATTGTGTCTACTTATAAGTAGGGTTAGAAATTTTTCCTAAATATCTTTTAGAGTTGTAATTTTAAGCAAACGTTTTCGTTTTCTGCGTTTTCTTCAGCCAACTCCCTAATGAGAGGAGATCTCACCTGTGCCCATGTTAAACCAGTGAGATTTTTACAGGGATAACCCCGTGTCGGCGTGGGCAAACGCTGAGGGCCATAGGGGTGTTTAAAAAACACTGGATATGTGGCCAACATATAGCAGATCTTGTTGAAAATTACTATATTTTATGTGTTTTTAAATAGTCATTTCTAACTTTAAACATACTATTATAGTACACTCATATAAATTATTTCTTATAAATTATAAGATAAAACCAATACTTTCTTAAGTATCCCTATAAAATACATAAATACATACTTTTTATTATTATTTATTCACTATATCTATATTTTTTAAGATAATATTATTGCCTGTAGTTTATATTTTCCCAATCGATTTGAATTTAAAATCAATATATTGTGAAAACGTTTTTTACTATTATTTAAAATAACCTCTTTCACAATACAGTAACTAATATTCCTCACAGGCCAGAAACAGTACTGGACAGCACGTGAATCAGTTTCAATTTGAAAAGGCAGCGACAAAAGTCAGTATTGATGAGGTTCTGTTATTAACTTTTATTAACAGAAAGCTTTGCTATGATTAACAAATGTAAAAGTGAATGGCTTGTCACTAATGCTTAAATTATGTGTTGCATAATATCTGATTCTCTAAAATATACTCAAATACATGATTAAATTCTGTCGTTTTAAAGTAGAGAATAACAAAGTATACTATTAAGATGTCGAAAATGAAAAGTGAACTGTTTTCAAAATCTTGATTCACTCGATGTAGTTCGCGATCCCAAATAATTCTCTGTTTTAATTAGTAATTTCTAATCGAATTCCTTGTGATGTCCTTTCTTTGAAATAACCTATTGTACAATAAACTTTTGTTGCAAAATAATTATGCATTTTCGCAAACTTTCATTTAATTTAAGACAATAACTAAAAGATATTAACTTACTTGAAAGGGTGGCTTCCCTGGGCTGACGGCTCATTAGGTTAAATGAATAATTTTGGGTCTGATAAACAGTTTGTCTGGTGACTGAAACTCATATGAAGTGTAATGCATTAATGAAACCCAAATAGTTTAATGAAATAAATTTTAATAATAGTTTAACCGAACAAATTTGGGCTCACAATGCAATCAAGCAATTATGTTAGTCACTGATGGAGCTCCTGATACTTACGAAGAGACTTTTCGTCAATACAATTGGCCTAATATACCAGTTCGTGTTTTTACGTACTTAATTGGTCGTGAAGTGACTGCTAATAATGAAGTCTATTGGATGGCGTGTCATAATAGAGGTTTGTTTTTATTTGATTTATGTGAAGAGTTTGTAAGATAATCTAATGAACAATGAATTGTTAGGTTATTACACTCATGTCGCAAATTTGGCAGAAGTTCGAGAGCAAGTACAACAATATATACCTGTAATGAGTCGACCCATTGTTTTGTCAGGTGAAAGAGTATTCGCTTGGACTCCAGTCTATGCTCACGTTTCTGTAAGTATTGGCTAAGAATTTGGTTTATTTTGTGATGGGTTTTAAGGAATGTCTATAACAACAATTATTAAATTTATTTCTTTGCTATCGGGGGTTTTGAAAATGAAAAGGATGTGCAGTTAACTGATTGGGTTTGGGAGGAAAGAGGTCGGTATTAACATAATTTAACTCATAAGAGTTGGCTTTTGTACGGGTTTTTCATTTTTGTTTTACTCATTTATATCAATAACTCATTCAACTAAATAGAAAAAGCATTGAAAACAAAATATTTACAACAAAGACAGACAATTACTAGTGATAGTCAAACAATGAATAATGTTGAAGAAGATGACAACGATGAAGATATTAGTGATACAAGTGGTACTGTCTCCTTGTCATCAGTAGAGGAGGAAACACATAAATATATGAATACTGAATCTGATTATCCAAAAAAATACCAAAAATCTAAGAAAGTTAGTAATATTGAAAACAGTTTATTATTGATTATTGAAACCTCTTGTGTTCCATTTTATCACTTGCAAGGATGTCATCGTTTCAAACGTTATCATATATTATATATCTATCAGTTCCGAGTAAAATGTTTTTATTTTGAATGCATGTTAAATATTTTGCTATTTTGGCATGAATTGGGTTTTGACTGTCGCAAATATTTATTTTGAGTCAATATTTGCTGTTATTTTATTCTTTGCTGTGTATAAATGATTATTTGAATTCTTTATTTTCACACATGACAAATGCTCACTGTATTAGTAAAAGAATATCTCAAACTTAATTTTGTTCCTTTTAATACTTTTAATAGTTTTAAATATAATAAGTAATACAATCACTGCAATAATTTTTTGCAGAATTTGCAATTAATGACAACTCTGGCAACTCCTGTTTTTGATACTCGTAATTATACGGTAATACTAAATAAGTTTGTAATATTAGTATTAGTTTTGTGCACATTTATTAAGAAAATTCTATAAAATGTTATTCTTATTATTATAGAATATAACACGGCGTGTATTAGTTAAGAATGTTTATCAAGACTCTCAACCAGAATCTGTAAGAATTTCACGAACAGATAGAATCCAAATATACTTTGACAAACGGTTAAACCTGTATATCTAATGCTAATTCAGATTCGTATCGCAAATTTGTTGGGCGTCGCGGGCATTGATGTCCCGATTAGAGAAATTGTTAAGTTGACGCCTGCTTTTAAGGTACTCATCAAAATCATTGCAAACCTATTCAAACTAATATATTTATAAAATGTTTATAAGCTGGGCGTTAATGGCTATTCATATGTGATTACAAACAATGGCTACCTCTTATACCATCCCGACCTCAGACCAATGGTTCGCTTATTCATTAATGAAAACTTTTCAATTTTCAACAATACTTTACTTTTATAACAGTTCCAGGATATGCTCAAACCATTCTATAGTTCTGTTGACATGGCAGAGGTCGAACTGGCGAACAATGAGTTAGGCCCGAGAGTGAGTTAGCACTAAAAGATGTAATTCAAAAATATGTCTCAATTTTTATTTTGAATAATAAGGTACCTGACCCTCTAATTGAAGATATCAGAGGAAATATGATAAATCGTACGCATGGGTGGAAAAAAGTTAGCGTTAAAATTCATATGGATGTCATGGTATTGATTATTCCGTCAATTTATTATTAATATCTTTTTTATTGGCTTTTTTGTATTATTGCTGTTTTCAGAAAAGGGTCGTCACTCGCGTTAATAATTACAGTTACGGCAAAATAGATTTTACGCCCTTCAGTCTTGCCATTGTATTGCCCGAACCCTACGGCTCTTATCGGGTCGAAGGCCAAGTTGAGGTGAAAGTGAAACACAAAGAAGAAAATTTCACTCACTATTTTCGAGGCAAACAATGGCGAGTACATCCTGAATGGGTATGAGTTTTTATTATTATATCTTTAATATTTAAATTAAAGTTTACAATAAATTTTGAAGGTTTATTGCGATAATCCGCATAAAATTCTTCAGCCTGAGTCTCCAGAAGAAGTCATAACACAGTTTTTAAATATTGTGCTCAATGGGCAAAATTTTCGCTGGAAGACTAGCAGTACTAGACCTCAAGTATATGAAAATATTTCTTGTAAGTAAATTAAACAATTGTTCAAATTCTTTCTATTCAAATTTTATTCATTTTACTTCAATTTCTAAAATTTTCAATAAATTTGTAAATATTTCAAACTTTTAATTCCAAATTTTTAAATATCAATTTATTATAAAAGTGTTCAAAGATTATTTTCAAAACTCTATGACACGTTTGATACGAAACATATTTAAATAATGAGTTAAAGGTTTGAAATATTATTTTATTTGTTTTAAATTATTATAGGAAGATAGGATTTATAATTTGTTCTAAAATAATTCTTAACCTTTCTATAGGTGACAAAGATTTAATTCAAAGTTTGGTATTTGACGCAAAAGCCACTGATATTGAGGCGTCTAAATGTGGAACTCCAAGCTTGGCCTCAACCAAAATAGAGTGAGAAATTTGATTATTCTATAACAAATTTGTAACATTACAATTATTAATTTACTAAAAAATTTACAACCATCAGAGGCGGTCAGTCATTAAGCAGTTAATACAATTCTGGAACTCTATTTATTTTAATTAATATTCATAGAATGCGGTAAAGTTCTTATTTCATTAACAGAAAAGAATTTCATGATATCAATCAATTATTTGAAATGTTCAGTTCGATAATACATATTATAGTTTTTCAAAATTTTTATCTTTTTTTCTGCAAAACTTTTGGTACCGCCTCTGAAACATTTGTTAATATATAAAATAAATTTTTATTATTTTACTTATTATAAGCTTATAATCGGGTTTTCATAAATTTGTTAAATTGGGTTTAGTTCTGAATCAGCATAAATTATAATAAATATGACTCAAATCATGCAGGAATTCGTCCTTTTAGTGAATTTTGAGGTAAGTTATTATGATTGTATTCATGCTTTCAGGAAAATAAACGGTAAGAGTAAATTGTGCGGAACAGGATTTGAGTTTACGTATGTATCATGTGAGACAATTATACGGATTCCTGTCTGATGAGGTCTTATGTTTGATTAATTCAAACACTAATTAACCCGTTTGATACGGTTGTGTTTAGCCCGCTCGCACTACTTCTGGCTCTTTATCCGAGGTAACAATTAAGTAAACCAAACATCTCATGTTAATCAAGAAATATGTGTTACTAAACAATTTTACTCACAAAGGGATTTAAATCTGAGTATTTTCGAGTTCTGACTCAATTCTTTATTAATAGAGATCAAAAAATAAAAATGTTTGGAATTGTGACAACATTTGTTGCCACTCGCAGTGGACTCACACGTTTCGAAGATCATAGAAGTGAAGCCGACAAACTCAACTCAACTGGAGAACGACCGTTCTTTGATACCCATACGAGGCAATCACAGCTCATTAATATTTTTATAATCTAATAAATAATTAAATACTTTATTATAAAACTTTTCTTATATTTAAATTTTATATTTTGGTTACAGAGCCACTGAAGAGTTATATTATAGAAGAGCTGTTGACTTCCATAACATAAATAGCTCTGCTTTTGTATTTTCTGTACCATTCGATGCGAGTCAAAGAGGAGGTCAGATATTGGTTACAGGAAGTCATGCAATATTTATTGGAACCGGAAAGCAAAGAGCGCCTGGTATTAAGACTTATGCACTTTTGTTAAATTCGAGTGTTTTAAAGTAATTTCTATTTATTATTATAAAAGCTGCTGTGGTTGGGCTTCAATTCAAACATTCTGTTTTCAAAGAAAGATTTTTTAATATCACGAACAAGTATTCCAAAGAGATTTGTTCTTCAGATGAAATCGATTGCTTTTTATTAGATAACAACGCATTTGTTATAGTCAGCGAAGTTCATGACCACACCGGAAAATTTTTCGGTGAAATCGATAATTTGCTATTACAGGCAATGGTCACTGCGAAGGTGTATCGCAAGGTCCATATGTATGATTATCAGGCTATTTGTCTTGATATAATGCCCTCTTCAGGTCCCGCATCTATTCTCTTCACACCAATAAATCATTTAAAAAGTATAATTGTTTGGGTGTGGAGTCGAATATTAATGTTATATATAAATCTATTATATAATATGTGGTGCGTCGATGCTTCAGAATGTGACGTTTATGACTACGATAACGAATGCGAAGGTTTGTTTTAGAAATTTATTATTACTTTCATTTATTCATTAATAAAATATTTTATTAACTTTGTTCAAATTTCAGACCCGCCTGAAAATAAAAATAACAGAAGTAGACCACGACCTTGTGATAAAGAATATGACTTGTATGAAATGGTTGAAGCTATTTCTGAAGAACCCATCAAAGGTGATCATAAAGAATGTCATCACAGCGGATGCAGTCGGTATGTCCTACATGTCCAACAAATATTAAATCATCTTTATGTCAAATCTTAAACTCATTTAACTTGCTATACAGTATATTACTATACAGTTAGTTATACTGATACCCGATTTCGGTCAGTGACCGAACTTAACTAAATATGACAGCCGAAACCAAAAAAAGTCTTTCGGTCATATAGCATAGCATAGCATAGTTTACCTTTGACAGGAAAGTTCTTTATTATGTTACGCATAATATTTTTGTACATACACTATATTTCATATTTTAATTGTAATGTTAACTATTCATAACAAGGTTTGAATTGATGTACTCTACTTTTTGCATTCCAAGCTTCAAATTTTCTTTAACTACATTATTCATTGTTGGAGTATATTTTGTGTAAAGTTACACGTATTTAAGTTTGAGAATTATTTGTTAATCATATAGAATTATCTGTTGTTAAATCAAAATAATATTTACTCACATTAACTAAAACTCACAAACAAAGTAAACTTTATTTATTTATCAAATTTCATGAACTTTTTTAATTAAATTATTTTTTATTCGTATTAAAGCCCTTTTATAGTTCAATATGTGCCCTATACTAATCTGGTGATGCTTGTGCTGCAAAAGTCATGTCCATGCGATTCATCATCTATTAAATTAGAGCCTAAAGAAGTTGTGTATAATGAAAGTGATAGATGCCATTTATTAAAGACTGAAATGTATCGAAAACGACCCACAACTTGTCATAACTATCATCCACAGGTAGGGATAGCAATAGTTCATATTTTTTATCATTCATTTATAGACACTTTAAATATTTTGTTTCTCATTTCGTTATTTTTTAGGAAAGAGATATCAAACAGTGTGGCAGAGGATCAAAATTAATACCATCAGTGATATTAATGGTTTTATGTTTTGTTAAAGTTTTTCTTGGAAATACTTGAACTTATTTTTAATCGTTTTGTGAATACAAAATTTAATGTATATATCAATTTACTGTAAAAATATTAAACAAAGTTTTTATGGAATTAATTATTTACTTAAATAACTCAGAATTTGATTAAATTTATGATTTTGAACACTTAAATTTGAATAATTTATTGCTCAGTTAATAAGTCACCATCAAAAATAATAATTCTTCTTTCAAACTATTTTAAACTTCTTTACTTTTAAAAAGTAACTTTTTAGGTATTATTATACCTATTATATATAGACGCCTAAAATCACATTTTAATGTACATTTTCCTTTTCCTACTTACGTATTTGTATAAGTGTAGTGATAATTTACAATACCTTTGAAGTTATTTTGTTTAACGCAGGTTTAACGTAAAGCACATATTCTTTATTAATTTATATTTTTGGCATTAATTTTAAATTTTGTTAATACCTGTACTGCATATGAGCCTTTATAAATAATCAATACTATGTTAAATTCGGATAAAAAAAAATTCAAACTTTGCTTCAAAGTATAGGTAAACTGCTACAGTTCAATCCATCGATCCAGTTCATTTGAGCAAAACCCTGTTTTAATGCCTCTTATAGCAAACTTTAACCTCATTTTACATATGTAACAACACTTATTTCAATTATTTAAAAAATAACTAAAATTTTTTTGAACGCAAACTAATATTTAATAAAAAAACTGATACAAATAACAAATAAAAATAAATGCGTCAAATTTGAACAAAATCATATTTTATTTAAGTAAGTGGACGTTCAAATATATATAATTAATGAAAGCATTGGTTTTAAAGGAAAACAAATAATTATAAAATTATTATGTTTCACGTTCTATCAGTGTCGTAACCAGAAAATTTTGAGTGATGGACACAAAAATAAATGAAATATTTAGTGATTTTTATCTAAGTTTTAACCCTTTAATTCAATTAAAATTCATATTTAATGACATTTATAACTTAGTTTAACATTAATATTATTTTTCTGTTATTGTTAAACTAAAAGAATGCAATAAAATAAATACTTTCTATTTAATTTAAACTTAAGTTGAGGGGGCCAGTGCTAGTTACCCCACTGCATCATATACGGTACTGTACACTTCATATTATAATGACCGGTCCTTAATATCTGAAAATCCACAATACTGTATGAGGTGTGAGTGATAGAATTGTGAGTTCTAGCATTTTCATAGATCCTTATATTCGATTTAAGCGTCCCCTTACTGCGTAGAATCCATCATATATAGTGTCCCAAAAGCAGTGCCGTACTCAACTAGGGGCAAAGCGGGCAAATGCCCCAAGCATTTCAGGCATTTATAGCAATTTTGAAAATTAATAAAATCTTAAAATTTTAAAAATTTCTGGTTACAGTACTGTTCGATGGATTGTTCTTCTTTCGAGTTAAGCATTAGATCACTTAAATTCTCAGTGTAGGCCGGGATGGATATAAAAACGTCGTATAAAACATTTTGATTCGATTGTGACATACAGTATTTTTTCGTTATAGTCACTTCATCGGGACTGGAGCATTTCCGTGATTCTAACGAATTGTGACTATATAT
>JAQGCH010000101.1:0-34035 GCA_034699485.1 Nanhermannia elegantula
ATTGCATTAATAAAAACTCGCTTTACAGTAGTTAAGACATGCGCGCATTCGTATAACAACTCAAAATTCTCTAATGGGGGCAAAATTGAAAATAGGAGGGATTGACAATCAGTGAAGTTTTAGAAGTGTTTCTATTTCTCATTTTATTCGTAGGTTATTGAGTGAGACGGATGATAGACTTGTGAAACACTTGCCATACAAGTTAATTGAATAGACACTTATGACAAGTTTGAAAAGTGGCATAAATTATATTTAATTCTTAGTTTCACGCGTGCGATATTGTAATCAATCCCTAAAAATTGTTTCAATTTCTCTATTGTTAGCTTTTTTAGAGTAAACATTCATTTTTTACTCAGCCAATAAAGATTTTAATTTTAATTTTTCTTTCAAAAAAATATAAGAACTTAATTAAAAGTTTTTGTGAAGAAAATTTATAATGAAAGCGCACCGATTGTGACAGTTTTCATAACTTTCTCCATTAAGTTAAAAAAGTTTTTGAGTTTTTATTTTGCTTTTAGTGAATATTACGTACGAATACAGTACATAATAAAATGTTTAAAATGAGGCAAATATTTATTAATTGATTTATTTAATCAGTTATGTGCTCATCAGTTACTACAATAACATTATTTCTATTATTATTCTTAACGTTTTGATATTTTTAGATCAAAAAATAGGTGCCAATTATTTATGGCACAAGTGCGTCAACTATAATAAAAATGCCAAATACACAAAGTCTTATTATAAAAAATCTAATGTTTAATTCAACGATTCCAAAGACAGTGACAATGAACACAATGAATAAACACCGACTGTTTGTTTACTTTTTATTTTTTGCGATTTGGTTCAACTCAGCTTATGGTAAGTTCATTAATCATAAATAATGAAGAGCATAGGCTCGAAAACCACGAGCCTAAGCCTTATGCTCAAAAAGGTTCCTCGAGCCGAGCCTAGAGCCTAGGCTCAGTCTGAGCCTATGCTCTTCATTAGTTATTAAACTTTATATTTATTATTATTAAAACTAAATGTAAGTTTTGTCTTCAACATTATAATATCGCTTTCATTACTAATGACTTATCTGCATAAATATGAATAATTTTATGATAAATTGTGATAATTCATTAAACCGACAGAAATAAGTATTTTTAGTATTGAGTTGTTCAACAAGTCTTTATTGGGAGGGATATTGTCACTCAAGTTACCGCAGTTGCAACACATGCAATACTATTAATGTAGAATACAAGTGCTTCGGGTCACGGCGAACCCACTGCAACAAAATCATTACAATCTTTGAATAGTTTAAATACACCTACAAATGTGAACGGGTACAGACTTAACGCTAGACTTTTATTTGGTTTCTTTAATCATTTTTCCTATTTGTTAAAACTCTGTTTGAATTTATTGTTAAAAAGAATTAATAATACGGTCATTGGCTTAAGATTGAGACGGTTGTCATGATATACTGGATTCTTTAATCAATATTCAAGTCGATAAGCCGTTTAACACTATATATTTCCCTGATTTATATCTATTGAATATGTAAATAAAATTTTCTTAACTTTGAAAGTTAAATGAATACACACATTAAGGCATCATAAGTGTTGAGTTAGTATGAGTGCTAATATTAAATGATTGTTCAGCCCTTTTTGGAAACTGGGTTGACCTGAACCTTAAGGCTATTTGAGAAAAATAATTTCTTCTTATGAAAGTGATGGCTTTCACTTAACGCGATTACATACATGCTCTTCTGCTTTGCAGGCGCTCTTAAATCTATTGTACATTGTATTTAATTGAGTTTTCATTTAGATTTCTTAATCCCTAATAAATTTTTAATTTTGTATTGAAAACATGGAAAGCGTGAGTAATTATGCGCTCTCTTCCATAAAATATTGATTCAGAAATAATTCACAACTAATTCATAAAGAATTTTAATTAATTTTCAGTTATATTATTTATTATAAAAATGAAACATTATTTGCAAACTGAAACACATGAAACATAAATTTTTGTGTAAAGATTGAAGTTATTCATAAGTTGATAGATACGCACCATTTCGCACAGTTCAACATTACTTTTTCAATATACTATTATAGCATTATAAATATTATTTCATAAAAGTGCTCAATTTCTCAATATTTCTCTAAACTTTTTTAACCTTAAATGAAGCTTCAAATTGATTTAATTATTAATTTCGTCATTTTATTACTCATAATATTTACTGATACTTGTATTGTTGCAATAATAACCTTAATAATGGTTAACCTTATTTAAAATTCATTAAAGTATTTTAAGTTATCAATAATTTTTGGAAATTCATAAACTTTTATTAGAAAGGCGGTAATTTTGTTTATACTGTACTTGTATTAAATCCATTAATCAAAAGGTTACCAATGATTAATTACTTGAAATAAGAAAATGTAGCAGTCATTTATTTATAAATCCCCAAAACTTACCCTTTATTGAAAAACAAAAAGTTTGTTTATTGTTAAAGTATTGATAAATGATAATTAATTAAAACAAATTTAAATGAGATATTTATAAACTGACAATAAATCATAAATCTCTTAATTATTCGCAAGTTTGAGGACATTAATTATTTTATACGATATTCAATAAAATTTTTATAGGAAGGGTTAATGCAATATTTAACATTTCTTATCCCACCTCTTAATGAAACTATTGTTCGTTTTGTAAACTGATCCCAATAAACTTGACTTCAAATTTTGCTTCAAGTCTTTGCTATGACTAAAAGCCTAAATAAAACCCTGAACTAAAACTCAATAATTTTTTAAGGATATTGTTTTTATTATAAAATTAACAAAAATTGATTAAATTGTAACAAATTTAAATTTAACAAATAGTTATTATTCATATTTAAGGCTCTTAATTAAATCGCATCATTGATTGTCGAAAAAGTTTTTATTCAGTTTGTAAAAGAATAGTTTTTATTGAATGTTTAGTTTCAATTTCCCTTCAATTGTTTCAGATGATCAAAAAGTTGTAGTAATTATAGTATTAAGTTATAATATTTGTGTTTTTCTGCAAAATGCTAATTAAATCATATTATTTGCTTCAAAAGCTTTGGTAGCTGTCAACTAAACCATACATTATTCCACTTCATTTGCTTTTAAGATAACGACTTACTTCTGAGAATTTTTATTCATTAGTTGTTAATTTTTTACTATAATAAGCAAAGGAAGGAAACAGGCAATAGTCCAAATCATATTCAGTTTGTTTCTGTTTTTATTTCTATTTCTAAATTTCCATAAGCCGTCTCATTGAGATTAACGCAAAACAAGGTTATTGTTGTCGAAATGCATGAAAGGCATGACTAAATTAATAACCCGCTCAATCTTGACGAGACAGTAGCACACAATCAAAATGACTGGTTATTCGTCCTTCTCTTAGAATGAAACTGCATTTTTTTTAATTAATTAATTAACACAAACCCTATGCAAATGACTTCCTTAAAAGTTATTTATTGTTGATTATTTGTTTTTAGGAGGAACCAGTGTTTTCTCATACAACGGTCATTTAAGTCCCAACACGAAAATGTATTTTATGGCTGAAATGCAAAGGTATGACGGATGGTATAACAATCTGGCACATCCAGCTTGGGGTTCAGTTGGTAAGCGACCTATTTATTTATTATTAGCAAGTAAAATAAGAAATTGATTTATTCGATCAGATAAGCAAATATTTGAATGTCAAATATTTGTATCACAGGTTTGTTTTTGAAAAACGATCTGTTAAGATATTAATAGCTTAATAATGAAACCAATCAAATACAATACAAGATTTGTTCAGTCGTTCATTACTATTTATATTATTGCTATTAACTGTTTTATTTTGAAAATTAATGCACGATCGATAATACATGTACACAGTAGTTATTTATAATTAGTCAGTTTGCCTTAATTTCCACTAAAGTTTTTTAATTTCAAGTACCGGTAAAACAAATTTAGGCAAAAAATTCAGACAAATAGAAACACTTATTTATATTAACGATGATTTTTTATTATTACCGTTATATCGATTACAGTTAATAATTTAAATATAGTGGTATAGCATAGGGTAAGTCGTGGGCCGAGCCCAGAGTCAGAAACATGACTCGAATGTTTTATCCCAATAGATTTAACACTAATATAATTATTATTGAATTCAACCTCGAATTAGCAATCGATGCTTTTGTTACTTCGTGTGTATTTTATTTTCATTGCTCAAGGACTCAATATAATTAATGGCAATGACTACCTTTTAATACAGTTAACACTTGAGAATACTTTATTTCTTAACAATAGAGAACTTGTAAAGAACAGTGTGCTCAGGATATCATTGTTCTTTTCAGGGATGATCGCAAAATATAAATGACTGGACTAATGTATATCTTCAACCTATTTTCAAATTTTATCTCATAAAACTGTTTAAAAAGTGAAATCTGCAAATACCCGGCGGTGTCACACACTGTAACAAATTTTTTAAGTTAATGTTCCAAAGACTAAGTTTCTGATCTTGACATTATACTAATATTATGCAATATAAAGTATCTCAGATATTAATAATCATTTATTTTAAGCTAATAATAATATAAATGCTTAAATATAGCGCAAACATCACAACCATGACGTTATGCTTCTAAACATTCAGACAATGAAGATTTGCACACTTTTTCAATTAAAAATAATATTCATAACCAACAAAATTATTACAATTAAGATTGAGTCTGAATTTAAATTAACTGATTCTTTTGCTCAAGATTTAAATATATTTTAGCTTAATTATAGAAATTTTAAGTTTTATTCAGAATTTTTAATGCAATAAAATATTAAAATGAGTTATATTTTGTCACTTATCCGAAATATGGATATGAATTAGGAATAGGAAACGCCTCAACTTTATTAATAGAATAAAATCATTTTTTAGGCAATTACTAGTTTTTAATATGAGATGAATTTAATGAATATGCAAACATTTTAATGATTGTCTGAAGCTAAGGTCGTATTAGTCTCTTCTTTGGATTTCATATATATATATAACTTATTTAAATTTTTCTTATTGAGCCATCATTTTTGTCACGCATTTCAATGGTTTAGATTATTTCCTTCAAACTGATAGAAACAAAATTGATGATTAAATTAAACCTTTACATAATCAATGACTTAAAAAGAAACAAACCTTTTAAGGTGCAAACAATTTATTAAGCGAATAGTACTTCATGTCAGAATGATTGAGATGTTGCCACATCTTTCCAATCAGTATTAATTTGGCATTGATTTTCATTTTTATTAATCATTGCTTATTATTTTTTGAAAGTAAAAAAAGCAAATAAACAAAATAGAAATCAAGATCCTTTAAAATTGCAAAAATAAAAACGCTTTCGATTAATACTTTTCCTTTTTATAAACAAAATTTATATCAAATCTGTAAATAAATATCAGAGGAATTATTCTTAAATAAATTGATTTTAGTTAAAGAAATTACAGTAATATATTACTTGAATTTCTTTTTAAACTTTAATTGCATTTAATTGAGTCAAAATTCTCAGATATTCTTTCGTTTAATGTAAGATTTGTGAATGCATTGAAACCCCTTTTGATTGCCGTATTCATCATGATAAATTATATCATTTTCATATCTTTTTTGCTATCATTTAAAAAACATTCTTAAAAATTTAAGTATTCGGACATAATTTTTTTCAAAACTAATATATTCGTTTTACAATAAATTGATGCCCTTATTAATAATGTTGTCCATAGGCTCGAAAACCCCGAGCATGAGCCTAGCGAGCCTAAGCTCATAATCAACAGAGTTTGAACCTAAGTCTGTCGCCAACCCCTATAGCCTGAACCTAAACCTCTGATTAGCTTTTGGAAACGAGCCTAATGAGCTTGAGCCTATGCTAGCCTCGCCTCAGCCTGAACTAATATACCAGTAATAGACAAGTTTATTGACTTGTTTGAAATGAAAAACATATTTTTAGTTATTTATTTGTTCATTTTATAGCTTAGATATGATATAAATTCAAATACAGTAAAATATTAAATTACAGTGAGTTGTATTGAAATATTCAGTACAGGCTCTTCAGTCCCAACTGGCTGAGCCTAAGCCTACTGAGCATAGGCTCAAAACCAACCGAGCCTGAGCATGGATTCAAAACCATGAGCCTAAGCCTGAGCCTCCAAAATTCTCTTCGAGCCGATCCTGGAGCCTAGGCTAGCCCAGGCTCAGCCTGAGCCTATGGACAACATTACTTATTAAAAACTAAACATTTAACCGAAAGTGCTTATCATATTTTTATTTTAGTGTTTATGACTTTTCATTGAATTAAAAAAATTATAAAAAAGATACTTCACTGCACTTATATATAGTTTTAAAAGTTGTTTTCAAGAACTTTGGCTCCAAAAAGTGATCGTCAATATTACTAGTATTAAATTTATCATTCAGTTAATATTTAAGAATCATTGTAATAACATTTGTATTCCAATCACTAGACATATCGCCTACAAGTTTCCTTTTGTGACAAATTCTTAAAACATGTTAAAACTGCATAATTTAAAATAAGTTGGAGTTTATATCAGATAAAAATAGATCATTTCAAAGTCTAAGTGTTAATGTTTTAATTCCCACATTCTTTTAATTTTTAATTTTTAACTTTTTTCAAATCATTTAAGCTATTTTTCCTACAATTATAAATGAAATCATAACAACTTAATGTAAAATACAAGTTAACGAATTAATAATTTTTAAAATTGAATTTAAAAAATATTAAACTGAAGTCTCATTGTCAAATGTAATCGATTAACCGATTCATAATATTAAAAAAGGATTTTCAAATCAATTATAAATAACTGATTATGTATTTTGTAAGAAATTTTAAATTTCTGGATGTGATCTGACTATAAGATAAAAAGATTTGAATTTGAAAATATTATCGTTAAAACATTTAATTAAATTACTGTTAAATGCATTGCAGGCAATAGATAAAAGATCGCCTGCTATTACGTATTAAAATCAAAAATTGAGGAACTCTTATGAATTCGGTAGTGATAATGGCCCACAAGTGAAAGTTAAACAGGACTCGTTGCCAATGAACTAATGACACTGTCCTACTAAGTTAGCATGTATTTGAGTCAACTTAATTATATTTTTATAAAAGTGAAAGCAAAGCCACCCAACAAAATAAGGATAGAAAATACATAAAAAGAAAAAGTAAAAGTTTTTTAAAAACAGTTATTACTGTATTGAATGAATCAAAGAGTAAGTTACTCCACATCGAAACCTGTTCGGTCGGCACGATTATTGCTTAAAGGAAAAGGGATATTAGGTTAGGGTTAGTATGGCAGTCGTCAATTAGTAGGCCACCACTCGAAATGTTGTTGTAAAAAAACATGAAATGTTCTATTAAACTAATGAAGCGGTTCTTCATCTGACTTACAATACAAACAAAAAAGTGAAAGTTTTTAAATATTAAATATTGTCTTCAAAATACTTATTTTTTAAATAACTGTTTCGAAACATTGAAAAACTATATTTATATTAATTAACTTTTTAAAACTTAAGGTCTTGTATTTTTTTATTTTGAAGAACAAGATATAAATTATAATGAAGGAAATGTAATCACATTATTGTTTAGTTTTTGAATATTGGTCTATCTTTTCACATAAGTATTACAAATCAATTTTTTCCTTCGAATAGCACTTTAAATAAGTCAAATTAGAAATTCAATAATATTGTGCAACAAAAAATCTAATTAAAAGAAAGCTATCGTGAATTGCATTTTTTAAACACAAAATTCTGATTCATTTGAATTTATTTAATTTTATTGAGCAATCAAATAAATCTATATATTTATAATCAAATTTAGTAAAAGTTAACACAAATGAATTTGCATTATGTAAAAGACAAAATGAATAAATGAATTAATAATATTCACAGATAATGTCATAAAAATAATTTCAAGGCATAATTAAGTTTAATTATATTGGGTTGATTTCAATGAAAATATTTTTGTAACAATCATAAAAAAAGTTTGATTTATGTTTAAGCTAACAATTATGCTATAAGTCTCAAATTTTAGAACTTTCTCTCTATCAGACAATTTTTTTGCGTTTCACTTTTAAATGCTTTTATTATAACTTAAGATAAGATAAAACTTTTAAATGGATTTAAAAATTGTTTAATGTTTAAAAAACAAAATACTTGTCATTGAATTTTATAGTAACTACAACCTTAATATTTAGTTAAAAAAGATGTTCAAAAAAAATTTTATCATATTTTTTCATAGAGAGTCAGCTAACAAGAAAGGCACCATCATCCTATGCCGATGGTGTATATATGATGGCTGGAGAGGATAGACCGAGTCCTCGGCAGCTTAGTCAAGCCCTAATGAAAGGCGATGATGGACAGCCTTCCATAAGAAATCTGACAACTCTTTTTGCATTTTTTGGTAAGTCATGCGCAAAATTTACTTCATTTTTTTCTACTAAACATGCGTTTAAATTCACTTAACATGAATTAATCGCCAATAAACCATTAAATTTATTGTAACCTAAATTAGTAAAAGCTCTCATTTTTCAATGTAAACTTAATTATTGACACTTTTATTACATTACAAGCCATGTTATTATACTTATTATTTAATAAAAAAAATAGTTTAAACATAACTACAAATATTAATGAATTCCGCCGACTTTGAAATTTGGAACAGTATCAGGTGTTATCTGCTTATTATAACAATAATATTCTTTAAACAATCCTTGACCCGCCTTAACTTCTAACTAATCCAAATAATTATTGAAATAACTTCCTATCAAATGGTATTCAAAGTAAATTTTATTTTTTTCTCAAAACATTTATATCTTGTCTTGATTTATAACTACTAATAATTAACTTTCTTATTCTCTAAACTTCTTATGAAATTATGATAACCGCAGTCATATTTCTCGGTCACTGTGTTAGCGTTACACAGCTTTAGTTTAAATGGTATTTCGTTGATGAGACTTTCGTGATAGATATTAGTATTTAATACTAATCGTCAAACAGACATTACACTTATTCTTATCGCAATCGCTATCTCTCAAATTCTAAAATTGTATTTCAAGTATAAATTTTTACATTATGTGCATAACAAAAATTGCACATTAGCTTTACAAAAGATAATGAGCTGATGATCATTGTATCCCTTCATATAATTAAAGAAAATTGTTTATAGAATGAAAGCGATATCAGAATATATGTTGAATGATAAGTCGTGTTGTTGGTCAGCAGGTGAAGGTTATGGCTTATTATTTTTTATTTGTATAAAAGTTTAATTATTGTTTCCTAACCACAGTTTTAAACTGATTCTCCGCTTATTACTTAATTAAATTGAGGCTAAACATTACTTTGTTTTTGTTCACCTGAATTAGAAATTTATTAAAAAGATATACATAAGAAACATATTTTAATAACTATTATCATGCAAAATATAAATAACAATCTTAATACTATTATACATGTATTATATAACATTTTAAAGTATTCACTGTTAACGACTAATTACAAAAGTTGGTCGAATATAATATATATTAGGTCTCAATTAAAAAGCATATTTCAAATTTAGGTCAAGTCGTATCATCAGAAATACTGATGGCTAGTGAGCCCGGATGTCCAATAGAGATGCACAAAATCCAAATCGCCAAATGTGATGAGATGTACGATCGCGATTGCAAAGGTGGTCGAACAATGCCATTTCATCGCGCTATTTATGATTCTCGAACGGGTCAATCTCCAAATCTTCCTCGTGAACAGGTTTATAGAAATTTAAATTATTATATCTTACATGCAATTAAAGAAAAGCCTGAATAACTTCAGACAAATTATTTAATTATAACTTAACATCTGTTTTATGAAACCCAATAATTATGTAAATTATTCGGGAGCAGTGCTATTCTCAGAAAATTATTTCTCCAAATATTATTTAATTAATCCTAACCAAGTTTATTAACAAAATTATACCCTATTTTCAGATTTTTTATCTGTTCAGTTTAGAATTTTTATTAAGTTCTCCGAGCTGAGCAATTTGATCCCATACACGACTAGATGCATACAATGCAATTATATTTTGATAGCATGTAGATTTCAATATTATTAATATTCCCATTTATTGGGTTGGTAGTAGTGATGGGCATAAGCTAACTTTATGTGAGCTTTAGCTTAATTATTTAGGGTGAACTTTAGCTTGAAATTGAGCTTAGATTTTTTGACCTAGCTTTAGCTTATCATTTTGGGGTGAGCTTGAGCTTGAGATTTGAGCTTATATTGAAAAATTTCAGTTATTATACAGCCTTTTTAAGGTATATGAAAGCCTATTATATTGTGTAACTCAAATTTATATCTAATGTAGTCTCAGGTGTACCAGATCAAAAACTTTCAAAAGTTAAGTAAGAAATATTCTTCCCTTTTAAACGTAAATTCAGGTCAATAAAATTCTTTAAAATTGATTTTTACTGGTTTTTAATTATTATGAGAAGCTCATAGAAGCTCATTAGAGTAAGCTTGAGCTTGAACTTAGCTTCTCTTACATGATACTAAGCTTGAGCTTATATTGAATTAGCTAAGCTTTAGCTTGAGCTGGTACGTAACCTACTTGTGGTGGACGGTAGGACTAGAAATAGCTGCGAGGCCCGAAGGGTCGAGCTTATATCCATTGTAACCTAATCAGAGTATACTAGCCTATCTTGGAAATGTGCAAATAAATATTTAAAAATTTTGTTGTAAATTAGTTGATACAAGTCATAAAAATCTTAGTTATAGTTAAATTTGAAAATAGAGTATAATTTTGACAATAAACAGGGTTAGAGTTAGTTAAACAGAAAATGGGAGAAATAATTTTCGGAGAAATAATACTCGAAGAATAGCACTGCAGCCAAATTATTCAGCACTTGACTCACACCTATTTAAGGAGATTTGAATGTGTTAAGACTGAAATGTGATGTTTGTTATTACAAGTTGTAACGACTGTAAAGTCGTTTAAAGTTTTCATTTAGACTTAAGAAAACTAAGTTTTTCTCATTTAAAGTTTTTTTTATTTTTGAAAACAAACATTAGCTTAACT
Source organism: Nanhermannia elegantula (assembly GCA_034699485.1). Classification (NCBI taxonomy): domain Eukaryota; kingdom Metazoa; phylum Arthropoda; class Arachnida; order Sarcoptiformes; family Nanhermanniidae; genus Nanhermannia; species Nanhermannia elegantula. The sequence goes on from JAQGCH010000101.1 coordinate 11,096, forward strand.
TTTATTATATTAAAATGAAAGCTAAAGTAGATCTCATTGCTAAAGATATAAAACTACTAGAATTTTGAATTTTATCCTCATCTTTGGTTTAATAGTTCTAGACTTTAAAGGAAGTAATTTATTTTCATCCAAAAGATAATCCGTGTTTAAAGCGAATAGTTTTGCAGATCATTCATTAGATAATAATAGCTTCGTTATAATATTCAGTATTATTTCTAAAGATAAGAGTCGTTTCAGATAAAATCTATATTTTTCTGTTATGATTCAATGTCTGAATCATCAATTCTTCCATCAAAAAAGTTGACCTCATTTTTAGTGTTCACTTTCTAACTCAACAAATAATACTTAAAGTTACAACAAGTTTACCGCATATTCTATAGTATGTCCTGAAAGCCCCTTAACATTTTCATTGTTGGCTTATTTGTATGATTTATTCAGAAATAAGTTTCAACTCTATTAATAAGTGAAAAAATGCATGTCTTAATTAAAATCAGTGTTTCAGATAAGGTTCGTCGTGGAGCAATTTAACCCTATTTTGCCTATTTTATGTACCAAATTTACAAAGTTGCTAATCAATTTTTTCGATCAATTTGGCACATTTTAATAACATTTGTCAATAAAATAAAACAATTTAATAATAAATAAACAATAATTTTAAAAAATAACACTTTATATTGTGCTGTGAAATAGTCAAAAATTGCGTGATGATCAATCTTATCGTCAACACTGGTTAAAATGCAAATAAGTTTAAATGATAACCAATTGTGGGTTAGAGCTTATTATATAAAAGAGAAAATGACAAAACATGAGAATTGTTCACTAAAGTTTCAATTCTAACTTAACATACTTGCAATGGCTACCAATAATGCAAAACTGTTTACCGCAAAGAGACTTTCAGAGAATGCTATACTCATTCCAATGTTTGACTCAAAATAAAAATTGGGACAATTTTTTCAAATGAAACTTGAAATTACATTATATTTGGAGAAAACTTCAATGTTTTTTCTACTTATTTGAGAAAAACTCATGATTTCAATGAGTATTGCATAGAATTTTTAAACTCACGCTTAACTTAAATTATTACTTAGGAATTAAAATAGTAATACTAATAAATAGTGACACACATTATATAATAATTTATTGATTGTTAAATGAGCTGTTATTTAAATATTATTCATTTAACCCTTTTTCCCAATTATTTTATTTTTTACTTCAAAGAAAAGTAAAACACAATAACATTAATTGCATTAAAATTGAAATAAATTGTGTTTTATCTGAAATGAAATTCTTATATTAACTTTTACCGCAAACTTTTACCGGTTTATATCAAAGATTGACCTTTCTATCCATTCTTTTTATAATTTATTGTAATTTTTTTAATGTTAGGCTTAATGATAAATTCACGAGACCTCAGATATTTCGATCCCGAGATTCAAAAGAATCTGAAAAGAATATCACTAAAGGCCGGACCTTGGGTTAAGCCAAGGCGAGTCATTCATGTCATTAATGGCAATCAAATTTTTGAAAATTCAAATAGGCTTAAAGGCATTTAATGTTTATTTAGAAAATTGAAAACAATTTCTTAAAGTTTATATAAATAAAGCTGACAATAGTTTTTCAAAATCTAAATTAACTTTTATCTGATTTTCAGTAAACTTTAGATCAATTATTCGTTAATGATATCTGAATTAATTAATCAAACAATAAATAGGAATTTTTTCTGCAATCATTTGGAAAATTGGAAATATATTTGTTTGATCTAAGGTCAGATTATATGCACTTTCAATCACATTTTTTAGAAGTGTTTACAATGACGCATAACCGATACAAAATTAATTGGTTATTAAGTAGTTCCTGTCCTATGGCTTACAGTTGGAAACTTTATACTATTTTAGTTCATTGAAAGTTTGTGTTAATTTATAAATTTATAATTAAATCTTATCAAATATTCTTAGCATTTAATGCCATTAATGCCTTTAAAGTTATTAATGTTCTTAAACCTTATTAATCATAACTTTATTTTATTTTCTTTCAAATCAAACGTCTTTAAAGCTGATCTGTTTTCAAAATATACTTCAACATAAATCTTACTTTAATTGTATGCTTTATTTAATTATTATTTCTGTGAAATAATGTAGTTTTAAAAGTTATAAATAACTTTTTAATTTATTTCCTTCAATTGTTTAGACACAGTTAAGACAAAATCTACATTTAAACTTTTTTCTTTTGTGGTTTGGCTGGGAATATATTTTCTATGTCTGTCAGCTTATATTTGCAGTTATTTTAATCTAATGTATCAGATTAATAATAACCATTCATTATATTATAAGATATCATATATTTCATCAAACAATTGATTTAATAAATATGTTTATTGCTTTAGAAAGACGTACTTAAAGTTGACATTAATAAATGGCTTATAGTTATATAAGTAATTGCTAAAACATAATAAATATTGTGATTAAACCGAAGCCAGATCAATGGGTCACTTATATCAATAAAGATTGCAAGTTATCAATATAACTATTTGAAGCAATTGCGAATCAGGTTAAACATATAAATTATAGCACAATTGTAACTCAAAGCAAAACTGCTGCAAATCGCCAATTAAATACTCTAAATATTTAATTAAAGTTAACATTTTTATATGCTTTAATTATTTTTTGATAGCAATTTAGTCTTAATTCTAATGCTCGAATTAAATTAACATTCACTAAAATTTATTTATTAAAATGTGAATTGTTTGAGATCTGTAAAGTTAAAAAGATCTGTATTATTTAGTTTGATTGCATTATTTGCCCAATAGATTTTTAATTTCCTACAAAGTATCAATATAATGCATTTTACAGTTAGATGTAAATGCTATCATTCATTTGCCTCTTTTATATTCTTTGGTAATCAACATTTCAAAAATTTTGAAACATTATTATTAACTCATATTTTTAGAATAGATATTATTAACAAAAATAAGTTAATTAATGTATCGTCAAATCTAAACTCAATCTGATTTAAAAGCTTAAATAGTAAAGTATTTTTTCTTATTTAGTTATCATTATTGTTAGAGAAGGTTACACGCGAAGGGCGAAGGCGAACATTAATGAGATTATTGTTAATTTGCCTGTCAAAAAAATAGAGAGGAGTGAGTCGTATTGTTTGCAACATATTTTCCAAGTACTGCCCACTCTTTCCGATTCCAAATAACAGTTTAATAAATTAAGATTAATTTTAATTTTCTATTCAATTTTTTAGGTGTCATAACTTTGATATTGATTACTAATTAATGAATAGATTCAAAATAATTAATCTAAAATCTTGTTTTATTTCGTCTGTAATATTCATCTCCGTTATATCCTAATTTGAACTTATAATTCAATGTCTTAAATATTGCAAAAGATAAGCATTTGATACCCTTTTTGAGTATAATTTTTGCTAATGATTGGTTATAAATTTCTGATTTGCAATGACCTAAAGAATAATTGACAATATTTTTAATTGCTGTTAATTATGTTTCTATATTAATGAAAGTAAACAGTTTCTGATTATGTGCACAGATAAAAGTCAAATAATTGTGACTCATTGTAACAGTAAAATCATGAAATCTATAATTTAAGTGAGACTGCAGACAACTGCAGAGATCAGAATATAAGACTATTTCGAGATGTATTTCCTAAAAATAAGGTGTACTCATGCAGTACTCATGAAATTCACTCTTCATTGTTCGTATTTCGAGAAACGAAAGTAAAATAAAATGAATATGCAGTAAAATGCAATGGAAAATGAGTCTCTCAGACAACTGTTGTCTTGCGATCTGTGACCTATTTCTTAAGGCAATATTTGTTTCGTTATTACTTTTGAACGCTCAACTCAAATCACAAAGAAAGTCTCAAATCACTTAAGAATTTTATCGACAAAAGCTGAGGCGCAATAATAACCCAAACACTATTTATTTCAAAATGAATGCATATTTAAGAACTTTTCCTTAACTTTAAGAATTTAAAGTTAATTGCCCTTGACTTACATCAAAAAGCATGTGGAGATTTATTGAATTATTTATTTATATTATTTCATAAGCAATTTATAAATTGCATTAATTTTTTTCTCCCTAAGAAATGGATACAAATTTGATTGAATTAATGAAACAAAATAAAAGTTTATCCAAATATGAATTTAATGAAATAAAATTTAATTTTAAAAAAGAACAAACAAAAACCAAAAAATAAAATTTGAAATTAAGAACACATAAAAACTTTCTAATTTGAAATAATTGTCGAACAGTTAAATTTGGCCACGAGCTGGATTGACGGGAGCTTTATATATAGTACTACAGAGACGTGGCTCAACACTATGAGGACCTTTCAAAACGGGACATTCAAGTCAGACCACACCGGCTTTTTTCCTCCTCGTAATCGTGATCGCGTACCTCTGATCAATTCACCGCCAGCTCATCACTTAAGAATGGTTACACCGGAGCGCATGTTTTGTAATTTAATTTTTTGATTATTGACTGAAATCAATTACTGACTCAATGAATGTAATATCAAATTTCATTATTGATTGCAGTGTTAGGCGATCCCAGAACTAATCAAAATCCAGCCCTATTAGCATTTGGTATACTATTCTTTCGTTGGCATAATATTTTAGCAGAACGTGTTCAATCAGAACACCCCGAGTGGTCCGATGAAGATGTCTTTCAAAGAGCTCGACGCTTAGTTATAGCTAGTCTTCAGGTACAGGTTCCTCTTTTTAACACAACTTACATATGAATTACTAACAAGTTGATGACTGACTCTTTATAATAATGATTTACAGAACATTATAATGTACGAGTATTTGCCAGTACTGTTTGATGAGCCAATACCGCCATATAAAGGCTTCAAACCAGACATACATCCTGGTGTTAGTCATGTTTTCCAGTCAGCCGCGTTTCGTTTCGGTCATACTATGATACCTCCTGGGCTATATCGAAGGCATGTTTATTTATTATTGTTTATAAATGAATTGTGCGCCAAACTTATGATGCGATATATCCTCTATATTAAACTTATTTGTCTCATCTGTCAGAGATGCAAAATGCAATTTTCGAAAAACATCGACAGGTCATCCCGGAATTCGACTTTGTTCGACTTGGTGGGACGCAGAAGTATGTCTTCATTATCTTCTTTCATATAATTACTCCAATATTAATCAATTTAATTTTAAAGTTGTATTCATTTGTAGTACAGCCAAACTCAAAAAATTATTCATAATTAATCGAGTATTTGATTTGATTGTCATCGCATAAATTATTTTATTTTACCAAATTATAATTTATAATTTTATTATTCCCTTTTCTTCCTGATTTGCTAATTCTTGAATATTAAATCTCAACAGCAAACAAAAACTAATAAACTATTATTATATTTTAATAGGAAATAGTACCGGAAATTGGAGTCGAAGAACTATTAATGGGACTGTCATCACAAATCGCTGAAAGAGAGGATTCAGTCTTATGCTCTGATGTTAGAGGTATTTAAAAATTTAAATGCTGTTGTTTTGACATAAATCTTGTTTTAACAAAAGATGATTGTTTGTATTTTTAAAATAGAGTTTATTAAGTTGAAAAAAGGTGTGTTTTATAAATTGCTATTATGCTAATATACAGTATACAGTATTATTTTCAATGAATTTTAGTATATGCTCTACTTTTAGTATAAAACAGAAACTATTGAATATAATATTGTAAAATATTGAATGAAACAAGTTTTATATTATTGTTTTATTAAGTTTTGCGACTTATGATAGTCGGATAGGAATGCAAGAACTCTTGAATAATATGAAATTATAGTGGTATGGATTTCTATTGAATGAAGCAATTTAAAAATAATGGCAAATGTGACTTAAATTGCTTTAAAACATAAATAACTAAATTTAAAGTTATTTCTCAATGCAAAAAATATTACTTAAATATAACTTATTCTATTGCATAAGACACTGTTTTATCTTGAATTTATAGCTTACACTACAATTTAACCGAATTTAGGTCAGCAACTATTTTTCTTTCTTTAAAAAGCCATCTTATGAACGGAATTTAATTTTTTCTATGACTCGTTTTCCTTCTTGAGTAAACACTTTTGCGAGAAAATAAAGAAATCGAAAGTTTGAATGAATGATGAAAAAACCTTTCAAGATGTTGTCATATTCTTATGAAACAAGGCTGACTTAAAATTAGAGTAAATAAATTTATTCGTTGCACTTGCACTTCATTATTATACATTTCAAGTTGAAAACTTCATTGAGTTTTGCATTTAGAAAGTTTTCTTAGAAAAATTATTCCTCCTTTTAGTAACTTATTATTTGCTGTGATTTCTTTATGATTTAAACCTTGATTGTTAGCGTAGAATAGTTTTTCCGAAAGTTAGTGATTTTGATTTATTGTTCACATATATTTTGAGAGTAAAAGTAGTCTTACGCTAAAAGGCTATGTTCTAAATTGCTGCTTAGGGCACAATTTATAAGTTATTAAAAAAATTGAAGTTTGCGATTGAACTATAGCCTAGAGTTGTTGTGTGTGATCAAACAAATAATACAGTCAGTTCTCAATTTTCACTTATAAATCTTTTTTCAAAATTTATTCAATATATTAAAAAACGGAAACTACAGGAATTTACTAAAATTTAATAGTATACTAAAAAAACTCCATAGATTTATGTACTAATTAAAAATTTATTAATAATTTATCAGTTTTGTTACTAACAAATCAGAAGAGTAGTTAAAAACTGAAGTTACAAAATCGAGATTTTATTTTATAGCATAAGATTTGTTTTTATAATATTGAAGTCAGGGTCAGGTCATGTCAAGTCCACAAAATTGTATATTCACAAAATTAGACTTTGTTAGCTCTCATATAGAGCATAATTTACAACAAAGATATTTAAAAGAAAAAATTTGTTTTTCACTTTATTTATTCTTTTTTTATTTTATTTATTTAAAAAAATTCTTGCATGACTTGGTTTAGTATAAGATCTTAACAGTTTTAAGGCCAGACTTAGAGTCTCCTGCGATGAATTGACAAATTAGAAGCTTATACAAAATATATTCTTATCCATAATATACTCTTACTTGTGATAAAGTTGATAAATGGGTTTTTTGAATAAAAAATCATGTTTTTGGAAGTGCAACTTTTATGTTTCCACTCTAAAAGATATGGCACTGAAAACATACGCAACAGTTCAACATTGAATATCTTTTACATGACTTTAATTAAGCATTCATTGCCATTTGATTATATGTATGCTTTCTTTGTTTTATATATCGTTATTATCTTTCTTTTAATTCCTCTTAAGATATAAGCGTAATATTAATGAAAAAGTTCAGAAGTATATTCGAGCTGCCCTGATCTGAGTTCAAGTAACATTATTGAGGATTTAGCCCTTGAATTCTTAAACTACGAGTTAGAGATGGAAATGGAATCATTTTTTAGCTTCTAATATGATTATAGATTAAAAGCTATACAAGTTTTAGAAGCACTACCATTAAAACCAGAAGCTCTGAATCCTCAAATTTAAAAACTCATTCTAAAACAATATTTTATTAAAGGAGATAAAAATGTTATCACTTTATAATAAATTTAAAAGGAGCTCAAATTCGATTTATATCAACTTATAATTTACTATATTGTATTAAATCAAATATTTAAGTCTAACTTTTGTTTCAGTTTAAAATTTAGTTTTAATATAACGTTTTAAATATAGATTTTTCTGCCTAATCGAGCTTTAATTAGTCTATATTATAGAACATCACTTAATGAAAATAAGATTTTTAACTATGTATGTCATTTCATATTTTGTCTTAAGGCTATTTTTATTTGAAGGATAGTAACTGTAAATGCATACATATCCGTAACTGTGTAACTATTAATTGTCAAAATATTTGAGAATTCGGTTATTTTTTAAGCGAAAGTAATTTATTTTAATGAAATTTGCTTTAAATGCATTGACAAATGAGCTGTAAACAATTTCTAGACATAATTAGGTTAAACACCACTTTTGATATCAAATTTTAAAAGTTTAAAAAATTACTTCTCAGACAAATTATTCGGACCATTGGACTTCAGTAGAAGGGATTTGGCAGCTCTTAATATAATGAGAGGAAGAGATAACGGTTTGCCTGACTATAACACTGTTAGAAGATATTTCGGATTACCCGTTATTACCAATTGGTCACAAATAAATACTGATCTTTACGCTCGAAAGCCTGAGATTTTTGCTCAATTGACAGATTTGTATAGTGACTTGAATAATATCGATGCATATGTTGGGGGAATGGTTGAGTCAGATCATATAAGAGGAAGACCCGGAGAACTATTCAGAACTATTATTCAAGAACAGTTCGTTCGTATTCGTGACGCCGATAGATTTTGGTTCGAAAATACTCAAAATGGAATATTTTCACCAGAAGAAGTCGAAGAAATCAAGAAAATTCGTTTATATGACATTCTCGTGAACGCAACCACTATTCCTAACGATGCCATACAAGCTAATGTATTCCTTTTTAGAGATTCTGATCCGTGTCCCCAACCGGGACAGCTGAGCAGTGCTGAGTTAGAGCCCTGTCTGATCCTGGCGGGATGGAACTACTTTCACGGCAGTGAATTGCCCTATATATTAGTTATACTTTTGCTAACATTCATACCAATGGGTATTAAATTTATTCAAATTTACACTTTTTTATTATATTATGTGCTAATTGTAATGTTTTCAAAGTTGTTGCTCTTCTGGGTTATGGCGTAATAAAACTTCAAAACAGGCGCAGAAGAAAATTGAAAGCAAAACAAGAAATGACAAATGGAAAAAATTATGATAAATTATGTGAGTTTGTATTGAATATAATTATTATGTATAACATGATAGTGTTATGACAAGCCGTCACTTTAAAGCAAAATAACCTGATTTAATAACATTGTATTTGATATTTGCATAATTTGCATTTCATTGTATTCAATAATTGATTGTATTTCAGATGTTCGCGAATGGTTGCATCAGAACCATAAACGATATGTCAAAGTGAAAATAGGACCCGAAGAATCTATTTCTACAGTTAACAGGAAAGGAGAAACTTTGAGAAGAATTGATTTTAAGAATGTTAACTCATTAATGGTTGAAGTGACGCAAGACTCACATAAGCCAATGGTTCTAATTCGTTCACCACGAGATCATGACCTGGTCTTACAGTTTGATAACATCGCCACCAGAAAAAAATTTCTGTCAAAATTAGAAGCATTTCTACTAAATTATAAAAAAACATTAGAAATTATTCACACTTATAGGGATGTAATGCTCGCTAACGCAGAAACTAAGGAAAAACGTCAGAAACGATTAGAACACTTCTTCAGAGAAGCGTATGCTTTGACATTTGGATTAAAACCGGGAGAAAAAAGAAAACTCGAAGACGTGAGCAATGATGTAATTATGGTTATGAGAACTTCACTCTCAAAGAAAGAGTTCGCAGAAGCGCTTGGAATGAAACCGGACTCACTTTTCGTCAAACAAATGTTCAATTGTGTCGATAAAGACAATGACGGAAGAATCAGTTTCCAAGAATTTTTGGATACTGTGGTATTGTTTTCAAGAGGAAAAACTGAAAACAAATTGCGTATCATTTTTGACATGTGTGACAATGACGGCAATGGAGTTATAGATAAGTTAGAGCTCACAAAAATGTTGAGATCACTCGTAGATATCGCAAAAACAAATTCCATGACTGAAGAAGAGGTGATGGAACTCATACAAGGAATGTTTGCAGCCACAGGTCTTGATAATAAAGAAGAGTTGACTTACGATGACTTCAAGCTAATGATGAGAGAATATCGCGGAGACTTCATTGCTATTGGACTTGACTGTAAAGGAGCGAAACAAAACTTTTTGGACACTTCCACTAATATCGCAAGAATGACAAGCTTTCAAATCAATCAATTGCCTGATCCTGAGCCTAATTACTTGATGCGAAAGTGGAATCACTTCATAACTTATCTCGAAGAGAATCGTCAACATATTGTTTACTTATTTAGCTTTTTTGTGATTACGATTGTCTTATTTGTTGAGAGATTCATAAACTATACCTATTTTAGTGAACACATGGACTTAAGACATGTCATGGGCTATGGTATTGCTGCCACTCGAGGCTCTGCTGCCTCATTATCGTTCTGTTATTCATTACTTTTACTGACAATGTGTCGTAATTTAATCACAAAAATTAGAGAAATGCCATTACATCAATATATTCCACTTGACTCTCATGTCCAGTTCCATAAAATAGTAGCCATGACTGCACTGTTTTTTACAAGTATGCCATTCATATCAAATTTCGAAGTTTTTATTATTTTAATGCTTTAAATTCTGTTTAATTAATAGAAAAGCTTAACTATGATCTTAATTTATTTTATAATTATATTCATTTATTTTCTCTTTTCAGTTGTTCATACAGTTGGTCATTGTATTAATTTTTATCACGTGTCCACTCAACCTGTCGAACATCTTCGTTGTCTAACTAAAGAACTTCAATTTGAATCGGATTCTAAGCCAACGTTTTCGTTCTGGATTTTTGGAACTGTAACAGGAATAACAGGCGTAATATTGTTTGTGGTGGTGTGTGTCATCTTCATCTTCGCTCATCCAAAAATAAGACAGAAAGCTTACAGCTATTTTTGGATGACTCACAGCTTCTATATTTTACTCTATATCTTATGTATAGTCCACGGTTTAGCCAAACTTACGGGGGTATTAATACAGTGCATTCAAAATGATCTTTTAAATTACTTATATTTATATACTGTTATAATTGTTCAGACGCCACGATTCTGGATGTTCTTTCTGGTTCCTGCTATCATTTTCACTTTGGATAAAATAGTGAGTTTGCAAACAAAATATATGGAACTTGAAGTTCAAGACACTGAACTTCTTCCTTCTGGTAAGTGAGACAACTGTAGAGACTTCGATTGCTCGAAAGAGTGTGACAAATATTTTATTTTTTATAGACGTGACAAAAGTCAAGTTTTCTCGTCCTCCAAGTTTTAAATATCTATCGGGACAATGGGTTCGATTGTGTTGCACAGCATTCAGAGCCAGCGAATATCATTCATTAACATTAACATCGGCTCCACATGAAAATTATCTTTCAGTTCATGTTAAAGCTCAGGGGCCCTGGACTTGGAAACTAAGGAATTATTTTGATCCCAACAATTTCAATAATATCTCGGACCATGCTTTGCCTAAGATTAGACTCGAGGGTCCTTTTGGTGGCGGAAATCAGGACTGGTATAAGTATGAAATCGCTGTTATGGTCGGCGGAGGAATCGGTGTTACACCTTATGCTTCTATTCTTAATGATCTTGTGTTCGGCACTTCTACCAATAGATACTCAGGGGTTGCCTGTAAAAAGGTATTATAATTTTTCATTATTACAATTGATTTGCTTATTATTAAATTCATTTAATTGCTTTATTGCATCCCAAAAAGGTCTATTTTCTGTGGATCTGTCCATCACATCGTCATTTTGAATGGTTTATCGATGTTTTAAGAGATGTTGAGCGCAAAGATGTTACACAAGTTCTTGAAGTTCACATTTTTATCACTCAATTTTTTCATAAGTTTGATTTAAGGACAACTATGTTGGTAAGTGTTGACAATACATTAAAAGTTAATTATAGGCTAAGCTATTGTTTATCATTGACACATATTTTAATGATTGCATTACTCATCGGTTTTTCCTATCATTAGTACATTTGTGAAAATCATTTTCAACGTATTTCAAACAGAAGTATGTTTACAGGACTGAAAGCCATTAATCATTTCGGTCGACCAGATATGCCCGCATTCTTAAAATTTGTACAAAAACAACACTCATATGTAAGCTTTCTATTAAGCGCTTATTATTTATTATTTTTTATGTCTCTATCAGTTTAACTTTGAATAGCCTTATAATAAATCCAATTTTTAACTTATAGGTGAGTAAAGTCGGTGTTTTTAGTTGTGGTCCGTCAGCACTGACTAAAACAATCAGCAAAGCCTGTGAGACAACAAACAACAGAAGGAAATTGCCTTATTTTCTGCATCAATTTGAAAATTTTTAATTAATGCTGCATTAGTTGTAGCGAAATCACAGCTCACCCTCTTTTAGTAAATTTTAGTGCCAATCACTTTGAAGTGCATTTTCAAATACATATTTGTTGTTATATTTTATTATTATTATTATTATTTTTAACCTATTCAGAGGCATCTCCTTTAAAGAGAAATGACTTCATTATACAATAGTAAAGGAATGATTCTCAATAAGGCAAAGAAAACGATTAGTAGTAGTTGTAAAAGAAGATGAAGCAAAAGAATAAGAATAAGAATGCACTTTATATGTGAATTCCTTTAAAATAGTTGTTGTGATAATTCTATGTTAAGTTAATTAATGAATAAATAGTAATTATGTCATTACTATCTTCGGATTAAATACCGACGCAATATAGCATAGCTATAAGGCATGTGTTTATTCAAAAGAAAACTAATAATTTTGTGAATTGTGATAAATATGCCTTAAATTCTTAGACTATGTTAAATACACCCAAATTGTATTGTTTAGCTATTTGTACAAAATAAATGACTCAATTTCTTTTGTATAAAAAGTAAATCGAAGTAAATTAAGTTAATTTTTTGCATCCGGTTATTTTATTGTTCATTAAACTCCTAATTACTTTTCCTTTCGATATAATATATGGTTAGACTTAATTAGAAAGGAAAGGAAAGGCTTCATATTTAAGTATATATTAAATTGATGTCAAATATTTATAGATATAAATTTATTTTAATTTAAACAACTGGTCTGCATATTAATTAAGGTATATGTTAAGCATTTATCTTCAACTAAAACTAAAGTAGAAATAAAGTTTTTTGAAAATTATTTAATCATATATTAAATAATCATTTTGTAAAATTTTATTCGAGTGAAAGCTGACATTATCACAGATAACCCAACTTTTAATAAAGAATATAATAATTATTTGATTAGTTCAGTGAAGTCCATATCCGTTATTTGAAAGACTAATTCAGTATTAGACCGAAACATTCATTATTAGTGACCAATAAATCATATTTGGATAAACAATAAAAAGAAATCTAATGATCAAAATTTAGAGCACAAAACTTTAATAACCAAATCAATTAAATGGTAAAAGTTTTGATAATTAATTTATAATTTAAGTTATTTATAATTTTTTTTATTTGTTCGCTTTAATAGTGTATTACCGGTAGTTAAGGACCCTTTTAATGACAAAAATTTTTTAATTTTCTTTTATGTAATGATTTTTAATAATTTTGAAATAAAAGACTAATTTAATAAATAATTTATAAATCTAAAAATTTATTAAATGATAAAATTTCCATTGTCTTAATGTTTAAGCATTCAATTGATCAGATAATGTTTGCAATTTGTAATTAAACTTTATGTAAAACTATTTACTATGCTCTCGTCTGCCTTACGTCCTTTATAACAGGATTTGCCATAACACGGGGCTTAAGTGCATTTTAAAGACAATAAAATAATTTTGTCACTCCGTGTCTATGAGGTGCTGTTACCTGGTGTCTAATTTGTCTAATGTTTGTCTATTTTTAAGTTTCATTTATAAGCAAACGTATGAATATTAAAACTCCGTTTTGCACTTAAAGGCTATGGGAAATCCTCTGGTAAAGGGCGTAACTCTGACGCTAAGGCTTTTTCAAAATTTCAGTCAAAAGCTTGAAAGTTTAACATTAATAATATTAAAGTATAGGAAAGGGTTATTCATAAAGTAAGTTATAAGGGGATTAAACTGTATAAAGTTATGTACAGGATATATATTTAGTAAAAGTAAAGCTTAGGAAAGGGTTCTTATTCTTAAACATTAGGTAAGTATCAAAACTTTTAGCATTTAATTTATTAAAAATTGAAATTATTATGTATCTAATTCAATTTTTGATTGGTTTTGACTAAATTCGAGCTAAAAATAGTCTTTAATGTGAATTAAAACATTCTTATTGTTTACATTTATTTTGTATAGTTTTTTCGGTCCACAAACAAGTTGTACGAAATAAAACTGCTCTTAAGAACAAATAGTTTGAAACCCGCTTTCTATCAGACCAATAATTACATTTGATATATAAAATCAGTCCTTAGGTCGCAATTATTGCAATCAATGAGAAATTATAGATTAATCAAATTATTGAAGTTCATTACGTCGAACGTTTCAAACAGATGTATAAAATATTAGAAACTTGAGAGTAGTGTCAGACAATGCGAGCAAACCCTTGTAAACAAATGAGACGATTACCTGAAAAGTAATGGTCTCTCAAATAGAAAATGACAAAATCTCATATTACAGCTCATTAACACATTGAAATACTATACTCAGGGGATACTGAGAGTATACCTTTTTTTAATTAGACACCTGTTAACACATGCAAATATTAGACATGATTATTGGTCAGCACAAGTTAGACAGGTCGTCAAACTTTGTTTATTTTTTACCCTTTGCTCGCGTTGGTGTCAGATTTGATGGTTTGAAAACCAAAATCCATTAGTTCATTGATTAGTTTTACTTTGTTTTAAATGTGAATACAGGCCATACTCAGGTCGCTGTAAAAAAGTAATATATTCTTTCATAATTACGATTCATTTGGTTATTATTGAATTCATTTAATTGCTTCAATAGCATAAAGTTCTTTTGTCAATTCTAATAGAGTACTAATCAATAATTGATTTATAAGTTTAGTGTATAAATCATTTTCCCACATGTTTGTCATCAGTTCCTTTGAGAGCAAGAAATTGAGTTATTCTGATTACAATTTATTTCAAAAGAAGAATAGAAAAACAGCGCTAAAAACTGAATCAGTTCTCGGGTTCAAAAGATTTGCATTAAAATAGACTCATTCGAGTTGAAATGGAATGACGAAAATGATGATTCCATTGAACTTCTTTCCATTGATTCCACATCCACTCCATTCCATATGAGTCCTATTTGCGTCTCTATTCTGAACCAATGATATATATATTGCTCAAAACTTGGTCTGAGATAATAATAAGTCTCACAATTAAAAAGACATTTTATATTTAATTGTTGTAACGAATGAGAGTTTAATAATTATATTTTGAAATAAATAATTTGTATAACTATTGACTGGAATATGGCCTTAACTTATTTTTACAGCAAAATAAATAATTATAATTGAAATTATGACAAATATGACAAATACAGAGATTTCGATCTTATCACTTGATCTGTAAATAATAAGTTAATAAGTGATTCACAATTTAAGTAAAATGTTTTCATTCAAGTATTTAAAATGATTTGATATCCAATAAGTTTATACAATCAATATTTTTCGCTTAATAAACAATAACTAAACTTCAATAATGCTCTAAAATTAATTTTTATCTCATTAACAGAATTGATTCACATTTCGGTCAAACGTCTGATGAACTCGTTTTCTATATTTAATAATTATTTTTTCAATTAGTTAATTAAAATTAAAATTAGGAATCAATACATTTATACTTCAAATAACAATAAGAAGCAAATCTTAAATCAGATCATAAAATGAGTTTAAAGAAGAAACAATTTGTTTTACAGTGTTTATAAATAAATTGGGAACAAATTTTATCTTTTAGTCTTTGACTTATTAAGTAAAACCCCAATTAACATAACAGTAGAGATCAATTCAATTAATTTGGTTTCTATCAAATAATAAATTTCATTTTCTTTAGTTTAGTAGAAATTCAATTTTTAGTTTTTTTTAAGTAAAGGAGAACTGCTTAAGACCACGAAATAAGTCTATTCTCCTCGATATCTATTTTATAACACATACGACTGTAAAATAAATTATTTAAAAGTTAGAGTATTTCCAAAGATTTAAAATGATTTTAATATTCGATGGACTCGTTTTGAATTCGTATACTGTACACGATTGGCCTCACTTTGAGCGGTATCTTCAATAGGGCGCGAATCGACTGTATCCGCCTCTATATACAGCTGCCTATTAATCAAACGATTATTAAAATTTAATAAACAAATGTTAACAAAAGCTTTAAAATTTGGAAAATGTTAAAAAAGTTAGATTAAGCAAAGATTGATTACCCCATAGCCAGTGACGGGCCCTAAACTATGTCCTAAGTAAGGCTCAGTATATTCTCGACCATATCTGAAAAACATAATTATTTAGTGTCTAAACTAAAAGGAATGCATTACATACCCTGCAATATTAGCATAAGTAGCGACGGGTTGTGCAGCGGCGACAGCGGAGGCATAGCTTCGGGCAGCGGCTGCGGTATACGCAGCACTGGCCGCATATGACGCCTGTTTTGATTGAGAAAAATATATAATATATTAATATTAATAGAAATATATTAATAGAATATCTTGAGATTTTGATTCATTTGTAAGATATATCTATTAAACCCTTATTATAGAAGAATACTTATGATTAGTTTAAATATTTTGAGGGTTTCAGAGCTTTTAACTCAATCCTAAATAATGTAAGTGCTCAAAGTTATACATCAAAGGCTTATTTAAAAGTGAAAGAACTTTGATTAATAACATCTTAATTTTGTTGCAATATTTTTAAAAAGAATATTTTTCTTTACAAATCTAAGCTTACATGAAAACTTCATTAAGAAATTGGTTTTAGACTACTTTTATTTAGAGCTTAAACATAGAAAATAACGCAAATTAATTAAAAATATGCGCATTCTTCACAATGGATTACTTTATTTCCTAAAAGGAAAAACTATCAGTGTTTAGAAGTATGCAAACTAATGAAAAGCCTATCCTCAAAATAAAGATTTCATTTGCAGATTCATTAAACTTTCTTTTTATTTATAACTGATCCTACATTTACTATTATATTAATATTTGACAAATTTAACAAATAATTGGTCTGAAAGAACAATATTTCAACTTAAATGCAAATCATATTCAATTTAATAGATGAAACTCATTATAGTAAATACATATAACTTTCCATAACTTCATCTGTCATAAACACTGTTTACTTGAAACATCACTTTAAAACAGAAGAACGGGTTTAAGTTCTAATTATAAATATAGATTATTTGAAGAGCTATTGCTTTTTACATTATGAAAATACAGTTTAAATGACTTGTAAGATACACAATTTGAAAGTTAGAAAATGAATCAACTGAAGAATGATTATCAGAATTTGCATTCACTAATCCCTTGCATTTGTATTCAACTCCTACAAAATGGTCAATTAATTATTTATAGCGATGTGCAGTATCTTTAATCCGCTTTCAAAAGTCAATGCTGTGTACTTAAAATATGTACTGCAGAAACTCATATTCATTACGTTATACAACTATTAGATGTCTATTCGGAGATTAAGTATAAGAACATCTATGTATTGAAATTGTTTACTTACAGGCAATGGATAAGCTCTTTCAGCTCCAGCGGCATAGGCTAAGAAAGGATCCTGATATACATTCCTAACAGAAATTTTGAATAAAATGTTATTTTGATAAACTTATTATATAATTAATTAATATTATAATATTTAATTACTTTCATGCCATTCATTGCATTATAAAGAAAATGCAGTACTTTAGAGTATAAGTATATTATTTAAAATAGATTTTCAATATTCTAAAAGAATAGCATGCTTTCATTTATAGGATAATTAAAAATTTATATTAATAATTGAAAACAATATTTGCTTATTCTGTTTACTATGTGTTGATTAAAAGTATCCATAATTAGCTCTCACTATGCACCACATTTGCATCACTTGTGTATTTTGTGCAACACATTTATCAATAGATTAATACATATTTATAAAGTATAATAAAGAATGTAAAAAGTGATAAAATACCATAATATGTAATGCTATTAACTTAATGCCAAAATACCCATCAATGACTTACACATGCGGGGTAGCAGTTATTGGTAGTGGTGTAGGATGTCTTGCAAATGCGGCCAAAGTGCCACTCCGTGCCCTCTGACCTCTTTGTATGGCACCTCTCAATGTGGTCACTGCTATGTCAGACGGCATGCCAAGAGAGAAGATAACGGCCGAACCAAAAATAGAGAAAACATGCAATCAATTGTACGTCAAATCTGATCATTCCATGTCATTAATAATTTGTACGAATTTTACTAATATTACTCTCTTCTTAGGCAAACAGAAACCATTTCATTATTTTATCAATTAATCATTGATTAACAGTTTCTAATTGTTAATTTACAATTTATAGACTTGCTTCACATCATTTGTACGCTATTTTCAAAAATTTCAATTTTAATATGCAATATAAAAATAAATATTCATTATTGTTAATATAGATTATAATACAAACTAAATCTGTCTTTAACTTCAATAAATTACTATTTTTTAGATTTCTGTGTTTTGAGTAGTGTTGCCAGAGCTCATTTGTCTCAAAACTGGAGGTTAAATAACAAATAACAAAGGGGGACCAAGTACACTTTTATTAAAATTTAATTATTTTTTATTAAAAATTATACATTATGAGAATTAAAATCATTTCAAACCGAATATATATTTTATAATTCTTTGCTTTTGTCAACATAGTCAGCAGTTCATTGAAAAGTTAACTTTTGTGGAGAAATAATGCAATTTGTTGATAAAACAGAGCTAAAAAGTATTGATGTCATATCTTCTAATATTTGCACTTATTTTTATTTCATTAGAGATTGAATTAAATTTTCAAACAAAATATTTCAAAAATGTTTATTTCTTAGAAAATTTTAATAAAATTTCTCCTAAAGTATGTAAACTGGAGAAATCTGCTCCAGTTCTACTATTGAACTGGAGAATAAACCTTCAAAACTGGAGGTCTGGCAACACTAGTTTTGAATGAAGATTATTTTGTTTCTATTCTCAACTTAATTTATATCTTAATTTTATCCAATTTTATCGTATTTATGAAATTTTTTCTTATAGAAAGTTCAATATATTTACATAACCTATACATGAACTAGAACTCAAAAATAGTATTTTGTCTAATTCTGTCTAATTCAGGTCATGAGTAAGTTATATTAAATAAATATTATTTGTCCTGTACTCTACATCATTTACGTCAGTGTCAATAATAATTACTGCACTTACACCTGCTTTCACACACTTACATTCAAATGCTTTTATATTAGTAATGAGTAGAACTTTTGGATCAGTTTTGGATTAGTTTTGGATTGTTTCGAATCAACTGATTTTTAATTAGAAAATAACTGTTTAATTTGTTTTAAAACAGCGGTATCCAACATTTTGTTGGGTTGGTTAATACTTTCGAATATAAAATACATTGATGTCACTAATATATTTGTATAACAGTTAAAGTATACATAAGTTAATGTGAACATGTGCTTCACTTTGATTTCGTCTGTTCTTTAATATTTTTTGGAAATTAATAATTATTTTATTAAAGAGCATTGATATCAATTGTAAATAATTTTCTAATAGGCTTACAGTTTGCTTTTTTCAACAAAAATCCCCACTTGGTTTTGGGCTTTGACTCCCCCTTAATTGTAACAAATAAGGAGTCAAACCCTAAACCAGGACTTTTTGTTGAAAAAGCATACATTACTGTAACAGTAAACTTAGACTTTTAAATTTTGTATAAGATAATACTGACCTATAGTTACAATTATATTTTTATAAAGTGAGATTTCATGCTTGCATGCTTAGGGGTCATCCACATAGTGCGTACGCAAAAAATAGACCATACATGACCCATAGTCTCCTACCCCTGCCTGCACGCATCTGTACTCTCTAAACTCGTTTTCTTAACCCTCTAAAAACTGCGTTTTTGTTTTATAATATCCCCTACATGAAAAAAATAATTATTTGATTAAAATAATTTATAAAAACTCCTATTTGAAGACATAATTATATAAAATATAATTTTTAATCTTCAATTTAACTAAAATTAAAAATATACTGAAAATTAACTATACTTTATAAAACCCTGTAATTGCGTGCTCACTGTGTGGATCATTCTTTACCTTTTAGGGGTTTATATAACTTATTAAAAAATTGAGCTTAAATTAGATTTTATATTAACTTGAAATTTGAAAAAATTCATCATAAAGTGGAGGATATTTTACTTTACAATTATAAATTTTCTTTATGTGAATCATAGGATACATTTAAAGAAGGCAGGAATCGCTGGTATAGTCAACAATTAGGAAATTAAAATCAATTTTTATTCTTACAGTTATTTATATTCTCATTATTTATAAACA
Source organism: Nanhermannia elegantula (assembly GCA_034699485.1). NCBI lineage: Eukaryota > Metazoa > Arthropoda > Arachnida > Sarcoptiformes > Nanhermanniidae > Nanhermannia > Nanhermannia elegantula. The sequence continues at coordinate 31,359 of JAQGCH010000101.1, forward strand.
GTGAAGAGTCAGCCTTTTCATGCATTAACTTTAATAGTGTTTAAGTACTTACGAGAAATTATTTATTTTAATATTCTTTTAAAATTGAAATTTTTTTCCAAAAATTCATTATAAGTTTAAATATATTATTTTGAGTGTAAATTCATTGTCTTCTTATTAGTTTATTGTGATTCATATTTTGAGTAAACCATTGATTATAATTTAATGTAAAGATTTCTTAACTTCCATAAGAAGTTTGTTATTTTTAAAAATCATAACAATTTTTTACCAAACAATGCAATCAAATAAGCGACAAATGAATTCAAGCCATTTATTTACCAAATATCCATTCAATTAAATGACAAAATTTCACTCTGTATTGTGCTTAGTTCTCAATATACCGGTATCGAATTAAGTGATCGTCACATTTTTTTTAATCATTTAAAGTAGTTTTTGATTCAATACATGCAAAACACAGAACAAATATTTTCAATAATTGTTATTTTTAAACAATTATGAATGTGTAGTCACTTATAATTACAAGAATATATTCAGAGCTGCTTTCAATTAAATATGTATTAAAAATTAAAATCAAATGAAACGCCAATTTTAAGAATAAATTATACAAAAGCATATTAAAAAATAAACAATTATTTGAATTATATTTCATAACTTAAAAATTTAATATTTTATTTGTTGAAATTTTCTGTTCTTTCCTAAAAGTGAGTCTAAAATTGAAACAAAATATAATTCAATGTTTCGAATGAAGCACTTATGAGCCAAGAATCTGATATTCCGTACTCTCATAACAGAAGAATTATTTTTTTTAATACACAGTTAAAAACTCAAACTCATTAAAAGTAAAATTATTATTATTTGCGATGAAAATAAATTTTAGTTATAATTGAAATCAATGCCAAAATTTTTCTATACATTTAAAATCATTTCAAAGAAATTGCAGAAAGTTTCTAAACAGCATTAAATCCATTAAATAAATGTGCATTTTCTCAAATAAATACAAAATAATTAATAAATATTAACAAACATTAAAGCAGAACATTATTTGCATATTTAAAGATTGAAGCCTTAGTTAATGATAAATGATATTAAATTTGTTCATAATATTAATTACAAATTATGCAAATCTAATAAACTCTTAATTTACAGAATATTTCTGTTTTCAAGATTGTATTCTTCACAAAGAATTATATCACAAGAATCGGAACATGACATACCATTAGGTATTGTGGCTGTGGTCGCATTTTTCTTTGATTGAATACGAGCCGTCGCGTTATTAACCTATTGAACAAATTTTGTTAATCATTATGTTTATCGATATCACTATTAGTATATTGACTGTTAAATAACTTTTTTATTTGTTATAAATATAAGTTTATTACAAACAAAATGAAAATACGCCCAAAAGAATATTCGAAATTATAATTATTGAAAAGTTTATGGATTCGAATATATTTAGAATATCAAAAATTTTCTGTGAAATAATTGAAAAAATTTTTAATAATTAAGTTATTTTACGTCTTTGTAATCTTTATAATGAAAATATGATTCAAACTGATAATGTTTTTCTTTTATTATAAATTTATATTAAAGTCTCAAAGAAAGGTCTATTTATAATGTATTTCATATCAAACCTTAAGTTTTAAGTCAATCAATTTTGAAATGATGTGTTGACCCTCTGTTAGAACAAACTTAAGCCTTAGTAAATATAATATTAGATCTAGTATTGAAGTTTTCAATACTTCAATTTCTATATTTATATAACAAATGTTCAAATATTTGTCTTTATGTTTGCCTAAAAAATAGTCACAAATAAACTGATAGCTCATTATCATTAGATTTAATCGAATATTCATTTAATTTTGATAATTACTATTCCTATATCTTCTCTTATTTTTATTGTGATTATATTGTAATTATGATAATAATTAGTATTATATTATGCTTTAATACAAAACTGAATTATAGATGAAATACTTATACAAATGAGGTCATTAATTAAAAACAAGATAAATATCTTTTCGAACTGATGGTTACTGAAAAATGAAAAGTCCTTTCACTCAATAGTTTATCATAAGAATGAATTGTGTTTCTCTTTCTTTGCTTTAAGATAATTATTATTTTTTATATAGAACTACAGAAATGGTATCTTTTATACAGAATTAAGACTTCAAAGTAATGAAATAGAATCTATGGAGAGATGTCGGCTCAGATCTTAAGACTTATTTCTTGATATATTTCTTTATAAATATGAATTGCATTTAGGATTATAGGAGTTATTGAATAATGCATTGGCTGTTAAGTAATAGTTAAAGTAATAAATGATCCGAATTGAAGTTTGAGTTCCTTTTCACTAAATAAATGATATTATGTTATGTTATCCTACAGTATGTGTAGCCGTGTGTTTAACATACTGTACAATACTATACTGTAAGAAATATTAAGATTTTCTGATTTCATTCAATACAAATGTATTAAAAGAATTCCAATAAAATCTATATTTAGTTACAAAGCATTGATTTTTAGAGAATTTTTTCTATTGTTTTTAGATTTCTATTTGATTTAAAATAGTTTAAGAATTAATTAAATGTATGTTTAATTGTGGAACAGTTCACCTCAATCTTTCTGCCCTCAACCACTTGCCCATTGAGTTGTTCTCGAGCGTGATCTGCGTCTTCAC